>VZTN01013287.1:69681-125289 GCA_013400515.1 Erpornis zantholeuca | reverse complement strand
TACACTATACATAATCTAGGAGACAGGGAGAAATTCTCTGTGAGGATACATGCATATACATAAAACCTTCTTCAAATAGAAATGGCTGTCTCATTTCTGAGAATTATGAATATTCACGCTTCAAATGTATATGCTTGCCTTCCTCTAGCAGTCTGATTTAAGGAAAACAACAAATCTTGACCTTCTTTAGCCTTCCAGTATGAACTGGGTAGGCATGTGTGTCTATTGTCATGAGACTGTCGAAGATTTAATTTTATTTGACTACGTTTTATTTTCCAGAAGAGAAGAGAGTGTATTGAATACATTGACTGCTCTGGGTGCTGTCTAAGGAAAAATCAAATATTTCAAAACAGAAACATCAAAAGACTTTGAAACAAAACCAGTTTTCCCTAATCTTGCATCCAGGGTATGTATTGACTTTGCAGAATCACTACAATTAATTCTAAATGATGTATGAAATGAGTAATCACTGTCTAGAGACTACAACTTGTGCATGCATTCATTGGCTGGCTGTGAAATGTGCTGTAATATGATGCTCAGATATGTCCAGAAAAAGAGTTCATATCATTCCCAGTATTTCTAGACATTTTTATTCTCTCTTTTTTTCACTTCTACTGCTTCTTCAACTACTATTCCACCCCTCTGCCCGTCCTTGCACTGCAGGGCTGATCAATTCTCCTATTTGTCCCTTTCTTCAAGATGCAGCCAAGATGGTCAGCTACAACACACAGGTGTTACCAATGGGCTGGTTTCTGTTGTGGAAAGATCATGGAAATACAGATGGGAATTGTATTATTTCATTCAAAGGCCCTAGAAGTACTTAAATATAAATGTCTAGATTGAATTAGTCTTTGCTTTGGACCCCAACTACTTAGTATTTACATTCCATGTGCACCACAAACTAAAGCAGTGTCTGCAAAGAATTCTGTACTCTATTAACTTCGTAGAAATCAACTCCTGTTAACCTCAGCGGGATTATTCACACACATAAGGCTTTGAAGAATTAAGATTTGAAGTGTTTACTTCAAGACAGGTGAAAGAACATGGGGCCACACAAATAACTCTAAAATTCTACTCATATTAAAAATCTTAATAGTTGTCTGGCTCTAGGCATGGAACAAAATGAATTCTAGGTTACCCATCATTTTTGAGAGAAAATATGGAGCAATTTTTCCCGTGTTCTGACTCATGTCAGAAAATACATATTACTGGAGTTTTATTCTCTAAACACAGAATTAAACATAAGTATTCACTCATAAAAACCCTTTCTGTTAATTATTCTGCTCAAAACTAAGCTGATGTGAAAGTGTTGTGCAGAAAATATTGAACCATATTTTTCACTCAGGGCTTATTTAGACTCATTCACTTTATGGAATTCTTGTATTTGAAATCAGAGATTCCAAAGAAAGATTTTCCCAGTCCTTACAAGGATCCCCTATATTCTGTCTAATCAGGGAACGCCTAGAGCAGACCCTGTCAGATGGTCATCACTTCTTTAGAACACTAAATAAGACCAATCGGGCTAGATTTGATGAAATCTAGCTTTGGCAAAACACGTTTAGTAGCAACCAAACTTTTCTTTTCGAAAGGTTTTGTGCTGGAAGAGAGTCAGTGTCAGAAGTGATGGCTGGTTGTCAGGCAGCAGGCTGAGGAGCACAGGTACCTGTCACACACACATCCACTGAATTACTCAAGAGCTGTGCAGAGTTGCTTTGCACAGTGTACCCAGGAAAAAAATAAAAAAAAGAAAATTGACCACCTTCAGTTTCCTGAATTAAGAGGATGGAAGTAAAAAACCTATACCTTCAATGGGGTAGGGAAAATACTTGAATTTCTGTGCCCCACCTAAGCTGGACAGGTACACCTTCAGCTACAGCATAAGAATACACAAATTTGTTCTTGTAAAGAAGTTCAAAAGATCTTCTTTCTAACTCAGTGGTGAAAAAACTAAACCAAATCAAACCAAACCAAATTAAATAACAATCAAGCCACCTAATTTATAGAAATTAGCTGTTCATCCATGCCATCCAAATGCCCTCCTATGCAACTACCAACATTCAGTAATACTCAAGGACTGCTGGTATAGATTGCACCTACATATAGTTATTAGATTTTGATGTGCGTTACTGGTGAGGTGAAGTTTGTGAAGTCTGTAAAGGCATGTTTCAATAGACCATATGGTTTTGTACTGGAGCTCCACATCCCTGAAAAGGTTCTTAACAAAACAGCTTGACAGTGTAATATCTGTTAACCAGCAGTGTAGCAAGGGAGCACGCTTAATGAAAATATGAATATATCCACAGAGATTTCTCTTTAATTCTGCCTTGAAAATTAATTTTTAAATGATTTTCCAAGTCACTGATAATGTTCTTAAATTTCACTCTTTATTTCCTATTTTCCGGTGACTCTTTATTTCCTAAAAAAAAATAGCTTCAGTTCTGGTCGTGTGGAAAATACTTTTGTGATTATTATAGGAAATATTGACTATAGTTTAATACGTAAATAATCTTTAAACAGTTCTCGTTAAAAAAAAAAAAAAAGAAAAAGAAGAAAGAGAAGAACAGGAAAAAAGTAGAAAGCTCAGCAAGTGGACAGCAGATTATCAAGTGTACTTGCTGCCCTAATAGCATAGGTTGTCTTTCATGTCTGCTGTAGGGAGGATACTGCTTAGAGATGGATGGAACTGGAAATGCAGATGAGTAGCACACGTGTTAGTGCATGGCAAAGGGAATGACAACTTGTGTGGAGTAGAGGAACACAGTCAAGGCACAGCAAAGCCATAGTGCAGACTAGAGATTATTTTGTGGTTACAGAAACACATTCCCTCCCCAAAGCTATGCTTCCTTTTATGTCAGAAAGCTGAGTGCCTGTAGTGGGGTTGGTCTCAGAACAGCATATCAGACACATCACAAGCCAAGAAAAAATAAACAAAATTCAGATTTGCCAGCACCAAATCCACTTTCTGCCTAACAAACTAACAATCATTTTTTTGCTTCTTTTCACTCACACCTAATGAATCAAACAATCTTCCAGAAAGTAACAGTTAATTAGAAGGTCACAGAGCAAAAGTACCTGCATGGTGAAGAAAGCAGAGATTTTCCAGGGCCATGGACAATGAGGACAGATTGGTTTGTCTGGAACATGCTGGCAGTATGGGCATCCTAGTGACCCTTTCTGAGTTTAAAGGTGAGGAGCAGTGGGTTGCAGTACAGTAGCAAAACACCTGCAGGAGCACCTTTACTATGCCAAAATCAGATGATGCATACCTACAAGGCAGTACTGCTCAGACCAGTAACAAATTAATTATCTCACGTCTCCAGTACAACCACAGAACATATAGCTCAGCCTGCCTGGTGCTTTAGGAAGGACAGTTCCTAAAAAAGACAGATCAATACATGAAGTATATTCAATGCCAAGAGCAAAGATCGAGTGTGTGTTGCTATGCCTGGCCATAATTACCCATGCAAGAATGAAGAGGGGTGCCACAGAAAAAAAGAGCACCACATGTTTAGAGTGCCCTGTAGAGAAAAAGGTGTTCTTGCAAAGTTCCAGAGAGGTGGATCTAGGTGACTTCCATCTCTTCCTGGATGAGCCCCTCTTTCTCACTGACTACCATGATACTCTCAAGAACTACCAGGCATGTGAACCTATGATAACTTGGACAATTTTTNGATAAAGCCAAGAGGAATTACACTCAATTGGAGAAAAATTGTTTAAGGACTTCAATATAGAAACATTTTCTTAAAAAAATAAAATAAACCCATCAGGTAACTTCTGCTTTCTGTTCTGTTTTCTGAGTCTATTTCTGCTGTAGAATTACATTAAATTTTTCTTTACATCCATGTTCTCCCCTTTTTTGGCAGCCATCCTGTCTAGGGTTGCTCCTGTGGCATGTGTAGCGGTTGATGTGAGTGGCCATTTATGCTGACAGTGAAGTCACACAGAACCCCTGAGACAGCACTGGCTGTGGGACAGCTGTAGCTTCTTATCAGCAAGCGCTTGATAAAGTATTTCACTTAGAAAAAACAAAAAAAGCCATGGACAATTATTTTTTGTTCTTGGTAGACATGCAAACCTGGTAGAATTCTCCTAGGAGCATTTAACAAAACTGAAGTGGGAATTGGGAGATGGGAACTTAGCTTAAGCCATGGACCTGCTGCAGGTCAGAAGTGTTCTTTGAGCCCATTGCTTGCAGAATGAATATTTTAACTAAAAGTCTGGCATTCTTTAGTTAAAAAATTTTTGGAGGTTGTTTTAGGATGAGAGATGTGTGATTTCAAGCTGCCAAATAGTAATGGATTAACTTAGGCAATGGTTAGATATCTATAGTCTCACTAAAAAAAATCTGCATCTCAGTCCACCACCTTCTTTTGGACCTAGTTGTTCCTATGGTAAGGAAAGAAATCTTGTCCTGGAAATTACATTTCTATCAGGGTGTAAGCATTACCCACCTTAGCCCTGTGCGATTAGCCTGTGGTTTGCAGGCAGCCAACGGTCAGAGAGCTACATCTGAGGAGGTGAAGAGAAGTAACAGTGAAAAGAAAGACTTTTGTCAGTAAGTTTGAAGTCTCTATGCTGGTATCTGTGCTGAAATATTGCTGAGCAGAGACGTGTATCAAGAGAGGTTGGAAGCCACAGTCCTCTGTCTTTCTAGTTTCACGATTACCAAATCCTTGAAATCTAAGTACTATATTTTACATTTGACATGTAGATAGTGGCAAGAGTTTAAACCAAATGTAAAGGGGCCACTGGATTCCAATAAAAACATACTTCTCTTTTTCAAGAGCAGACAAGCAAAGACTTCCCATATCTAGCCTTTCTGACTAGAAACAGGACCCAGCTTTCACATTTTTGTGATCTTATGTCTGGCATGTACTTCCAAAGTCTGTAACATTTTTATCCCTGGGATTGAAATGTATCAGTCCCTAGAGGTGATTCAAACCAGGGCTCTCTTGGTAAGGAACCACAGGTTATTCCAAAATTTGACAGAGACATACTTTAGCCACAATATTCAAAATAATAATCAGTTTTACAAAATACAGTTTTCCCCTTTGAAGGCTGAATTCTCTTGGCCAGAGTTAAATGCTAAAACAAGGGTCTAAGGTGCCTTTCTTGGCTCTGCCATTGACTCAATCTTTGCCTTTTAGCAAGCCATTTAATTTTCCTGTACTTTGATTCTCTCCACCTGTGAATTCCATATATTAACTATTTATGGCATTTTTTGGGTGAATCACAAGCAAAACAGGCCCAGATTGTGGTCTGAACTTCCTGCTGCCAAAAAAAAAAAAAAAAAGGAATGGCATTCAAACTAGTCAAAATGGAACCACAGCAGCAAGGATAGTAACAGCAACACCTTGGATGAGATCCTCATATTCCCAAAAATATTTAAAGTCAAAGATGAAATTTCCCACAAAAAGGTAATGTGGTTCCTCTCCTGCAAGTGTCCTGTGAAAAGTTTGATTCAAACTTCAGTGACTGGTAGTGCAAACCATTGTTACTATGGGGTAATTTTCTCCACTGAAGTTTGCAGAAAAACAATTTTGTTCTCTGCAATATAGAATAAAATCAAAAGATGTTTCTGCTTTTTTTATGTATGCATACTTTTATCACATACTCTGTGTTTTATTTTTTTAGGTTCAAGCTGGCATAACTCCCAACCACAGGTACGGAATGCCACGTATCTGTTTCAAAGGGTTTTTAATGCACCAGGTTTTCAGCCAGAGAATATGGAGAGTAAAAAAAAAGGCAAGTATTATAAAAGAAATCAGAAGTCAAAGTCAAAAACATAGAAACCAAGGCATAAACAAAAACAGAGCCAGATACCACAAAGCCAAAAGGAATCTAAACAACATCCTTCAAAACGTTCGCGTGTTTATGAATTTGAAAGGCGTGAAATAGCTGAAACCAAAATCTGAATAACATTAAACAGAACTAGCTCTAAAAGCAACATCTTAATTTACCTTTGAGAAGAAATATAAATGCTGAAAGTTACGATAAGGGATATTTTTCTTTGTACAAATATTAGGAGGGCTGCTTTAGCGTGTGCTGGGTGATGAAGGGGCTGTTGCTGTATCCCAAATCCAGCCATGGCCCTGACTCCTCAGAGCACTGACCAGTTTAAACTGAAGTGATTCCGAGTTATCAGCCATAACTTGGGAGAGTTTATTTTAGCACAGCTAATAAAGGAGAAAAGGTGGATGGTAGTTTCTTGGCTTCTCCTTTTACAGACAAGAAGTAGGTCGTTTTATACCACTCAAAGCCTAGCCTGCTTTATAGTCAGTGGAGGGAGGAGGCCATCTCCTCCAAAACCTTTTGAAATGGTTCCCACAGCTGACTCCATAGTGGGGCCTGTTTCCCCTCAGCAGCATTGAGGACAGGCTGGGCTGGCAGGGTTGGGTGCCAAGGCTGGGCTGGTAGGGCTGGGTGCCATGGCCAGGCTGCCACACATGGCTGTGGCCCCTCGCTCGGCCTGGGCTCCCCTGGGCACACACCCTGTCCATGGCTGCTCCCCTCTGGGCCGACACAGGCAGCTGCCTCAGCTCTGAGAAATGCTGGGGGGAGCAGAGACTGCCCCAGCTGCCAACTTGGTGGAAGCCAGGCTGACTTTGGCTGTCAGGAAAGGTACTGAGGAAGGAGAGGCCTGAGCCGCCGCTCGCAGGAATGCTGTGTGTCCTTTCCCCTGCAGATGGGGAGGATGGAGTGGCCTTCCCCCATGCTCCATTGCTCTTACCAAACCCTTATCCTGAAGTTTTGTCATCGTAGAAAGGGAAACAAGCATTTGTATCTTACACATTGTAGTTGGACTAGGATAACTGAATTTAAAGGGTATTACACTGAGGCAGGCTTACTCTTACAGATAAAACAGGTACTCTGTATTTGCATAATATGTGTGGAGTCTGTATGGAATTTTTTTGCAAGAAAACTATTTATTTGGCAAAGAAAATTGGTTCTAGATTGATCAAAACAATTCACTTTTTTTTTGCCAAGTGTTGTGAATATCTTTGGCCAAAAAAGGTGGAGGCTTTTGCTTTTTATATTACCATACTTCATTTCAGTTTGTTTCAAAACAGAATGTTTTGTTTCAAAACAGTGATTTCAGATCAAAGTTGCCTAAATTGAATACAAAAATACAATAAAAACAAAATTAAATTAACAGACTCTAAACTGAAGCGTTTTTGGAGACCGAATGGAAAGGTTCATTTGACTTCAGATAAAGTTCTGAGAGAGGGGTGTGGTTTTCAGATCAAAAAAGAAAAGAAATATCCATTAACTATTCACTCAGTCTTAGTCTGGAGTTTTGGTTCAGCTGGTTTTTGAGAGAGCAGCCAGCTATGAAGTTCAAATCCAAACTGGAAATTCGCCATGCTTTGGGGAGTAGGAGGAGAGAAAACAGGATGAAGCAAAGGAGAGGGGGGCGTTGGAAAAAAAAAAGCTAAAAATGACAAAAAGTCAAAGCCAAAAATAACCAGTCTGATTTAAAGGAGAAACATGTCAGCATAGAATTTCCGTAGCATTACCTTATGTTTATAGTAGAAATCACTGATAAAACTTATATTGTCAAACATGGAATGTCAAACACAAAGGCATCATGCAGTGCCCTAAAAATTGCATGGGAGGGAATGATTTTTAATTAAAGATAAAATAATTCGGTATAGCTACAGCATAAAAAAGATTGGAAAAAATGTTTCAAAGAGGTAGACATTATTAATACAATAGTTAAGAATACTTCCATATTTTTATTTGTTTTAAAGAAATATACACAAGATAAAAAGTAATCTTCAGGCTTTTTGAAGGGATTTTTAATTAGCATAATAATAATAAAATTATTTCCTTTTAAATACATTTCTCTGTTCTATCTCTGGTTTTTAGGACCTCTTTATTTCTGCTCCAGCAGCTGCATTCCCTATCACACTTTGTCACATCATCAGTCATACAGCTACTGAAGTCAACTCCCCCTCTGCAGAAAGGGACACTTGTGAGTTTATATTGCTGCCATAAATTTTTTGGCAGTAAATTTCTTAACAAATAATCCCATATTCTCCTGTATACAGCACACAAACTGGCTAATAAAATGATTTCTACTTGGGGATTTGTGGAATGCCTCCATCTTCAGTCAAATGCATAGACAGAAGTATCTTGTAAAATGTACTGGAAAGTGCATAAGTTTCAGGGTTTTCAGGAACACTCCACCTGGTGAGAAAAGCAGATTTTAAAAACCCCAAACTTTAAAGTTCTCCAAGTTCACCACGATCATGAGCCAAGGAAAACCTTAATTAGAGTCAATGGAGAAAGTTGAGCAGTTAAGAGCTGGCCTTTTGGGGCTAGCAGCAGCACTCGAAGAAATCCAATTACTAAATAATAAGTTATTTGTGGTTCTGAGGTTTGCATTGTGAATGTTAGACCTTGCTTTATGCCAGCCTCTTCTTCCTGGATGTTTTATCTGGAGATGCTTGAAATAAAGTAGAGCACAAAGCTGCAGAACTCCTTGCAGGTCTTGACATAAATTAGGATCACTTCTTATCTGCACTTCTGATTCCTAATAATCATTTGGCAGTGCAAACAGACTTTGAGTGGGTACAATGAGCTTTCTAAGAATGAAAATGAGCACATCTTGCCCACATGATAAATAATCCTTTATTTTTTATCTCCCTTCAGTAGCCCTCAGACTTTCTCACCATCCCTGGGTAATCTCACTGTTTTTTAGGATAGAATGAATAGTGAGAAAAAACAATTTTTTAGACTTTTAAACTTAGTTTGTGCATATGTTCCATTTCATTCAGTTTCCTCATAAATACATGCAATAGCAAACTCTGGATCTCACAGAGGAGAGTAATTTAAGTGCTGAAAGAAAGGCAGTTTATAATTACATAAATTACTTCATAGCACATAAAAATCCCAGGTCAGCCAAAGGAGAAGCAAAACCCGTATATTGTTTAGGAGGCAGTCTTATCAAAATTGATTAATTAAATTCCTAGAGAAGTAATAACAGTACTCAGTGATTACTGTTACAGTGATGGAAGGACAAGAAGGGTGGGAATTCCCCTCACCAAACCTTGTACATCTAAAAGCTTACAAATTGGGTATCTTCACCCAGTATGTGAGTCTGCTGAAAAATGCTGGTGGTTTTGCCCACAAATCATTAGCAGTAACAACGAAGAACTGAGAGCAAGGTGCTATCAGGAGCACTAGAGAGCCTTGAAGACAAGAAAGTTTAAACTCAAGATAAGGACAAGAAGCAAACAGTTAATGAGGCTTAGATAGAAAGGGGGATTATATGAAGAGCCAAGTTTCAACCATTATGGTAGGAACATTACAGATCTACTGAAAGGGACATTTATAACATGCAAAGAATATAAGAGGTTCACACATTTAAAAATGGAAGGGTTCCTAAGTATCTCACAAAACCAGGGTGTTAATAAAAGCAAACATTTCTGCAGAAAAGTAAAAGTTCCTGCATCAGGAAAGGAAGGAGAAGCCATGGAAGCATCTGCCCTTCGGTACAACAAAATTTATTGCAGAAGCCAAACAAAGGCCAAGGAGTTAATGATGTCCCCTGCCCAAATCTTCCTGAGCGGAAAATTATGGTGTTATTTTTTCACTCTATCATGATGACAAAAAATACCATGTAAACCTATTGTGTATCAGAAGAAACCTTCGGTACCCTGAGAAGAAAAGGGAGTTTTCTTATCTCTCTATCAGCAGCTTTGGTGAGAAGTTTGTCTCAAATCTAAGTTCCAGTACTTTCCCATGTCCCAGAAACTGTAGGCTTGTTGCTGTCTGGTGGTGGCCAGTTCCTGAGCATTCCTTGATGCATCCCTGGAGTTTGTTTTCTTACCTTGGGGAACTCAGCTGTGCCAGTAAATTACAGTTTAAGGATGCCTGCCACTTAATTTAAAAAGAAGTTGCTTATTCAATATAAATCTTTCTGCAATGAGGTTTATTTTCTTCTTCTTTTCAACCCTGATCATTAGGAATGTATGTTTGTGAGTTGAGTCCTAATTTCTCTAGATTTTGGAATCTGTGGGTTTTAGCTGTTTGCCTACATTTAAGATCAGTTCACACAAGTGTCAGCTGACACACACCATGTTAGCAGCATACAGACTTTCCACCTACATGAATATAAAGAGGATTTATATTCCCAAGATTTAATTTTTCACATCTTTAATTAAGTGATGAAATTTAACCCTCCCCCCATACTAATAAAGTAGGATTTTTCTTTTTCTGATTTTACTTTTCCCTTTTTCATGTGAGAGCAAATGCTAACATAAATCAAAATAGAGGCTCTTTTATCTTTGATTTTTCTTCAAGATGTGCAGATGTCCAGTGTCACTCTTAGGAGAAATTCAAAGGAAGTAAGTTTACCAAAAGGGTATGGACATCAATAAATTTTTGTTACTCAGACTGTGATCTGTGAGCCACTTGTGATCCAAACAACATCAGATGTTTTTCTGCAAAATGACTGCAAACAAATTAGAAGAGAATGAAAACGAAAATTAGGTGCATTAAAACAAACAAACAAAAAGTGGTGGGAAAAATGGTACTAAACTAACATTGAAAGGTTTGGCATCATTTCTACTTCATTGTAAATAAAAAAACATTCCAGCACAGCATGAGTAAATACAATGACCACTTTATTGCAGAAGGAAAAGGGAAAGGCTTGGAAAAATAAGAAAAGCTCTGAAACTAGAAAAACCACACTACGGCTGCTGAGTTCTAGCAAAGAAATGTCTCTCCTGCTCTGGAAAGTGAGGAGCAGATATCCTTCAGGAGACAGACTGGGGTCAGCCCTGAACTCTTCCCTGGGTGCCTTCCATGAACTTGAGGCACGATCCTGCTGGGAACAGCAGTCTCATATCCTCCTTCCCACAGAACTGGTGTGCAGTTCTGGCTGCCCTTGCCCTGGGCAGAGGTGTTTGGGGTGGCAGAAGCACACTGTGTTCTGCCTGGGGCATGGCGAGGGGCTCCGGAATCATCCCGGGGCTGCAGCTACACCAAGCCATGCCACATGGTCCTCAGATTTCCTCTGCTTGTTTTCCTCTGCACTCCTCAGATGAAGAGCATGTAAGGAAGAGAACTCTTTCTAACTAATAATAGCTTAAATTGCCCTTGTGGGATTAGAGCAGGCCCATTAACGCCAGTGTAATGGGACAAGAGAATGAAGGGTCAAGCTCAAAAACAAAAAGACATTTTAATATCTCATTTAATTTTTCCTTTAGTATTCTTGTGCTCCCTGGACTGTGGAAAATGGACTTGATTTGTGTTTCTAATCTGTTTCTACACAGTTTCACCTGGCTTTCACAAGTGGTCACAAAAGCAGAAATGGAATATTTCAATCCCATGTCAGCAAGTGTAGGTAACTATAATCCGTTTATCTGTAAGATTTTTCCTTCAGAATAATCTTGTTCTGTTGTAGTCTGTAATCAATCACAGCCACAAATCTTTTACTTAATGTAGCTTTTTCTTCCTGAGAAAAAAAATGCCAGGGTTTTGTTGTTTTGAATAATTGTAAGTGATGAGAACACTAAGAGGTGAGAAAGATTGGGAAATTCTTGTTTTCTGACATACACTAAATGCCTGTCATAGTTTGAAACAGGAAAAGAGTGAGTATAAAGGAAAACCAAATAGAGAAAAAGCAGATTCAGTAACAGTTCTTTCTAAATTTTTACTGTCAGCAGCCATATGTTTGTAAAAGCATCTGGATTTGGAAAATTACAAAGGGGTGTGTGTGTTTGTGCATGGCATTTTGTTCTGTGAATGAACTAGAGCGTGAGTGTAACAGTTGAAATTTGGGTTAAAAGAAGTGAAAATCTTTATTTTTAAGTAGTTTCTCCTCTTTGTATAGACATTTTTGGCAATACACCTTCTGAAAAACTTGGCATGAAATATTTCAATCCCCTCCCAAAATTCTGAGACTAAAAATATTTCAGAGAAATCTCTGGAGTATGAAAATGCCCAAACATCACTCATTGGAAGGCAAGAAGTTGTAAATGTCACTTGGTTCCTGGAGATAGGCACCAGTCCATGCACACAGCTACACTTGATTGCTTTCTTATTGTCTGAGAACATATTTTAACCAAAAGCCTACACAACTTTAGGTAGCCACCTAAAGATAAAATAATAGTGCATAGTGCATAGTGAATGAAAATGGTATATTTAGCATTAAGAAGGAAACACCTATCTTGCTATTTATCTCAAGAAGGATTGTGTTATACCAATAAACATGGAAATAAACACTGGTAATGGAGATAAAAGCTGTTAAAATCTGGTGGTAGAACTTGTCCCAGCAACTTGGCACTTTGGTAACTCAGCTTTTGTAATCCATGAGCTCTAAGAGCAGCCATGGTGACACATGTGCTTAACCTAAAGCCTTGTTAAGCCAGAGGTCTTGAGTGTGTCAGATTTTATAGCCTTGGCTTCTGCTTTGTGATGACCAGTTCTGTTCCACTGAATGCCCCAAATTACCATTGCTCTACTTAGGAACTAAACAGAGGCTCCTGCCTGGGTGCTCTAGGGTAGGATTCAGGTTATTATTAAATCTGTCTTCAACTCTCCTGTTTATAAATTTGGGAGCTTCAAAGCCCTCAGCAAAAACAGCCTCTCTGCTGAAGCCAGGAGGCACTTCTGCATACCCACAGTTTAAAAACATCTTAATGAAGAGATTCTGCACGCCCTGTGATAAAGGTAAGGTTGTTACTCGGACAGAAGTAAGATGCCTTGCTACTCAGAACATTGGTGTCAATATTTGGCACAAATCCTTCCTTAGGTCCAAAGACCACTCCAGTGCTACTCTACCCTTCTTTCTAGTTGCAGAAGGCAAAGGTATTTCCACCATCCTGCATTTCCCTGCTCTGAGATGTGCTTAAAACATCAATGGAAGTACGTGTGCCACTTTTCTCTGTCTTGCAGCTGTGGCACTATAAAACACTACAAGAAGCGCTGAGTTTTCTTTTCACTCAGCAACAAGTTTGAATCAAGAGAGAAAATAAAACCAGAGCAAAAAGTTATCAGGTTTAACTGAGTAGTAACTTCCTTAAAATATGTTTTCCAATCCAAAAGTTTAAGTAATATATTCATTGTGGCAAGAAGTCCCACAAAATATTTAAGTTTAACATTTCCACCATTTTGCTTACACTTTGGAGAAAGACAACTTGAACTAGGGCTTGCAAAAGAATTTACACAATAAACACTATCTCAGCTATAATAAGAAAGACACAGGGATGCAGTCAAGAGAGGGGAATATTAAAAATATTCTAGAGATGCCCTCAAATTCAATTAATTATTTGGGATTGAGAATGGAAGGCAGAAGACCTGAAGAGAATTGTGGGCATATAAACAGAAATGATGACAGCCAAATGAAGTTAACAAGTAATAGGGTATTTGGCAGTGGCTATGAAGTTCTTGCATTCTCCTCTTTGATCAGGACACAAGAAACAGGAAAATCTGGCTAATTCTATCAGCTGGATCTCAAGAGGATTATAGAACTATAGAACAAAGTTTAAGGGACAAAATAATTAAACACAAGGCGATGTATTTGGATAAATTAACTGATTGCATCAGGACCATGGCAACTACCAATGAGAAAGGCAGATGTCATGTTAGGATTAACCAAGTGAGGTTTTTCCAGAAGTGTACAGTTGCCAAAGCACTGATGAGTCCTCATCCAGAAGACTGTCTACAGCTTTTGCCATGAGTACTCAGAAAAAATACTCTGATGTGTATAAAAACTGATGTCCAACTAGAGCAGATGTAGGTGAAAGGTAGAAGAAAGAAGCAGAAACTCTGTCGAGCAAGACAGGAGGAACATAGTTTGGATTGCCTCACATGATTATCCTGAGCAGGTTTGTGGCCCAAAACTCAATGAAGGAAATAAATATTAATGATAAAGAGAAGAGGAATCAAAATAAACTTTTATAAAGCAGCAATTAAGAGGTAGAGTGGAAAGGAGATTTCCTATGGCTGTGAAATCCTGTAACAGCCTTTAGGCAGGAGTAGTGAGAGTAAAACCACTTGCTTATTTTAAAACAGGACTTGATCAGTTTGTGAGTGAGATTATATGGTAAGAATGCCTGAGTTTGAAGAGGAACAAATGTAGTGATCTTTCCATCAGTGTGTTTCTAGCTGCACTTCTCTGTTCCAACTTCACATTGGCGAGCTGGGAGGTTGGGAGGTTTGCCTTAATCATAGAAGTAACTCTATTGAAGGGAGAGAGAGGAAGAAAACTGAACTGTTCTGAACCTTTGCCAAGGCTTTGGAGACATTAAAATAGAAACCCAGGAATTTGTCCAAGATTTTATGTGACCTAGTTCAGCAGTTATGGTTCCCTCCCCCTGCGCACACATCTTAAAAAAGACATAGTAGAACTGAAAAAAAGTAGAGAGGGGAGTGACAGAGCTGATCAAAGGTATGGAACAGCTTCCAGGTGAAGAATAAGTAACTGCACTATGACTCTTTAGCCTCTAGAGACTTGTCTGAGGACAGACACTTTACAGAGATCTACAAAATCAGGCACAGGGCAGGGTCGTTGTACAGGCAATGTGTGGTCTCTGCTAGTGGAACTGGAGGATGTCAAAATGAAGCATCCAGTGGCAGTTTTGAAAAGCAGGAGGCTGGTGTGGTGGAGCTCCCTTCTGCAGGGTGGTGTGGATATCACAGGATAAATCCTTTCAATGAAAAGATATCACATCTGGCTAAGTTGCTGAAGCATGAATTGCTGCAGGATGTGAAAATATTTCTGGGAAGAAGTATTATGCTCTCCACTACCAACTTCTATTTGCCTCTGCCAACAGCAAGACGCCAGGGTTAGATAGAGTTTTGGCCTAATTTGACACAACTGAACAGTTCAGAACCTCTCAGTACTTAAATAGCATGCCATGGGCAGAACGGAGATGGTGTTTGGGTCAGCCCTGTGTGCCGTGCAGTGAGCAAACACAGTCCTGGCACGGTCACAGAGGACAGACATCTTGGCCCACACCTGCCTGACTACACTCCACTGTCTCAAGGCCAAGCTTGCCCAGGCCAACTGGCAGTGCAGACAGAGGGCAGGCAGGAGCTGTCAAACTCAGTGCTTTTAGCAATATAGCCACAGCTGCTGAATGCAAGACACATTCAACAGCTCTTGGCAAACTGTGCTGTTGGAGCACAGCTGAGAACATTTGGAGTGCATCTGCAAGAACATTTGCTGAAACACACCTGGGTCCTACAGTGTTTGTAATGGTGACCCCATAAAAAAGCTGTGGGCCTTATTTCTAGTAGCTAGTCCGTGTAAGGACAGTTGAGGCTTTTTAGGTATTCATGGCTGCAGAGTTACTCAGTTAACAGGGAGGAGTATAGTAAGATTTACATTGCTTTCTTACCATTCTCAGTGGAGTTAAGCAGTACTGGAGTAAGACAGCATTAAACCAGATGTTAAGATTATGCCAATTGTTAGTATTGTAATCTCCTCTCCAGATCTTTCATCCTTGCTTTGCTCCCCCTTACCTACACTGTTTTTCAGGGCATTATCCAGCAAGAATAACGGGCAAGAGAAAAATAGGTCTCTAGGTACTATACACTATAGTACCAAGAGTGCTTCCAAATCCTTGTGTAAGGTACAAAAGCTGGCCACAGCCCAGTTTCATACGAGAGTGAGACTGTGCACATGTCAGGCTTCCCAACACCTCAGCTTTTGCCAAGTACTACCCCAACACATTCTCCAAACAAAAGTTCTCCCCACCCACCCTGTGCCCACCACACGGGCAATACCCAGGGGTGTAGATGGAGCCAAAACCCCAAATCTTAAGGAATCTGATGCCTGTAGGCTTTAAAGCTGTTAAACTTTTAACATTTGAATAGCTCAGCTAAATCTATGAGTTACTCAATGTTTAAACTTAAGCACATGCTTAATTAATTTGCTGGCTTGGGGCCTACAAGTGTTAGGGGCCTAAAGCTGCTACCTAAATGCCTCGCCTACTGCTGCTCTGTGAACTCCCTGCTCTTTTTTGTGGTCTGGGTCTTCTCTTTCCACATGCGCAAAACCAAAACATCTTCCCCTGCAGCCAGGGTAACCCAGGCTGCCATAACTCTTCTAACAGCTTCCAAGGAGCTGGCTGCTGGGAGTGCACTCAGCCATGCGTGACCTTACAACTGTCCCTGGGCATTGAAAGGCTCTCCTTTTCTAAGCCGGAGAAATGATAAATTTCATTGACACTTCTCCTCATTCCTACGCCCAACTGGGAGCACTTCAGAACTCAAGCTAATGTTTTTCTTTCAAGGATTTTTCCCTTCTTCTTTTTCTTTAATGGACTGCTTTGCTGCAGTAGAAGTTCCTTTACTGTTAAATCCACCATCTCCAAGAAGGAAAAAGAGTTCCCTCTAGCCACCAGCTTTTGTAACAACATCCAGCTGCCTCCATCCACACTTTAAATGTGGGTTTCTGTTTGCCTAGCAGTAAAACTGTAATCTGAACATCACTGACAAGTCTACTGAAAAGTTATTTAGCTCCTAAATTATTATACTCGTTTTTCAGAGGGAAGGAAAAACAAAATTATCTAGGGGCAGACAGAATGCCAAACTGAGACAAAAAATATTGGCCATAATAATAAACTGAAAATGTTTGGAATAATTTAGAATAAAATGCTCATTCAAAAATGTTTTCCAGTTTTTGGAAGAAATCCAGTATAGTCAAATAGGTCTGGGAAAATACATCCTGATATTAGAACAAGAAATAATTAGCTTGTAATAGAATTCAAAGAATCCTCATTTTAGTTCTTCAAACAGACTCAGGAACTGAAAATATTTTTATTTCATTTCTATTTATTTTATATGAATCCCAATGTACTAACTTCTGGTATTAATTCTTGCTTAAAATCAACCTTCTCATACTTATTCAGTGATCAATGCACTCTTCAGTCCACTTTGAGTGTTAGGAACAAGCCAGAAAGAAGAGATCAACATTTCATGTAAAAATGATGCTGAAATATGTACAGGTCCTGCCAAACCAATATGACTATAAAAAATCTCTATCAAGTGGTTGAAGCAGACATGGTGTAGACACCTCACAAACAAACCAGTGACCATGTTCAAACACTACTCAGCTGAAGACTGTCCAAAAGCTATCCAAGAACATTGAGGAAATGAGGGTGGAAGAAGTGATATCAATATGGAAGTGTGGGACGTTGAACAGAGAAAAAAAATCAGTTTAATATAATATTGAAACAATTATTTCAAAGTGAAGTGAAAACTAGAATAATATACAAGTAAATGATCACAAAAACTATCACTTTGAGAGACTGAGAAGAGACTAGAGAGGAAAAACAGAAATGATTGCTCTAATAAGGATAGAAAAGCACAGGAGAAATCAAAGCTGACATTAATTGTAAGATTGCATAGGACTTATTGTAACTATGGAAAGATATACTGCACTGTGGGTTGCATACTGCTTTCAATATTTACGTGATGTTTTTGAAAGTTAACTACTCTTTTATTATATCATATGAATAAACCAAAGAAGAGAATGTGAGAAAGAATTAGCTTGCAGGACAGTGGAAAATGTGCATCGGTATTTGTCATCATATTGGTCTAATACTCATTTTCCACAGTAACTAGATTGTCATTAAAGAATAATGAAAATTCCATGAGGTTTTAACCTCTGCTAGAAAACTTCTGCTACTCAAAGCTGCATCAAAGCTGTCCTGCTGGAGTGCAGTGTTCTCCCCAGGCTTTGATGCCCAGCTTACGAGGCCCTGGCACCTCTGATAGAGAACACCGAGTTGATGTTTTTTCATTAGCTTAATTTTTTTAGACATTTGGGTTATATGTAGCAGTGATTTTGTTAGTCAAAGGGAGAGCTGATGCCATCAGTGCTGAGCACACATTCTCCACTGGTTACTCTGCTGCAAGGTCCCTGCGGGAAATTAGGGCAGAAATCCCTTTTCCTGAGGGTGAGATGCAGCCAATTTTTAGTTTTGGGGTGTGACACCACCGTGCGTGTTAAACAGCGCACGACAGGTCCTGTAGCCACCATGCATTACTGTGTCTACTGGCAAAGAGACCAAGAACAGTAAGTGCAGCAACTACAGCTTGAATTCTCTTTAAAATTACCTTTGCCACTGCTCACAAGACCTGTTTCCTTGCTGAAGAAAACCCTACACTGGTAGATTCTGGGTGCTAGGATGATATATCCACTCTGTGTTATATTTAATTTCTTTCAACCTATGGGGCTATGTCACTCTCCAGTCTGACCTAATAAGGCAGGTTTTTTACTCTTAAACTCTTTGAAGATATTTGCTCAGCTAGCACAAGTATTTTTCCCTAGGTATATTCAACAACTTGCCTTAAAGTGGATTTTTATGTCTCAGTCATGCATGTGCTTCAGAAACAACCAGATAACAATTCACTGGTAACTGATTTCACTTGAATATATATTTCCTATGGCCTATCACCAGGTGATAAACTTTTAGCTATTTATAAAAATGAGATTTTAAAAAGCTGATAAATATTCACGTATTATGAGGAAGAAAAAATGGTCACGAAGATAAGCCATTTATTTAATGCAAAATTTATTGCAAACTATTTATGCATCATGGGTTGTTACTAAAAAATGTATCAGGCAGTGGAGTTAATACTACTTTCTTCTCAAAAAAACTATTTGGTAGATGTAAGCTAAATATTCACTAAATCTTCTTGTGACATAGGCTTGCTATAAATGAAAGACCAGCTCCGTTTCCTCCATGGATGTGGATTTCTTTTTGGAGGACTTTCCTTCTTTGAAATACATAGCAGATCATTCATTTTGTGGGACTTGGCAAGATCAGGGCAGAAGTCTGAAAGACTGACAGAAAAAAAATAAATGAGAAGAAAGTAGTTAATAGGAAAAAATACCTGGCTTGTGTTTGAACCAACAATGGATCTAAAAATGCTATTTGATTTGCGTATAGGCCATTTCTGTGACATTTATTTCAAATATTTTCAAAAAATGCATTTTAAACAGGTTGTATATATTGCAAATGAAGTCAGATTAATGTTTCATTACAAGAAAGGGAAAGCTGCGAAAACTAATAATGCAGGAAGTTAAATTGTTTAAATACAAACAAAACTCTAAAACTGTTTGGGAAACTATTTTCATTCCTGCTATTCCTAGCACAATAATGTTACTCAAGCCTCATAAATGCTGGATAAAGGTTCAGTTGATATCTGTAACAGAAAAATCTTAGATATTAGTCCTTTGATATTCTTATATGCTAGGTTCTGGCCAGGACAGAAACATGTCCTTTGAAGACTGCCATAGTTTTGGTCTCACTGCAGGAACACCTAACTTTTATGACCTTTACTACCAAAATTGGACAAGACTGCTGGAGTAGTTCACAAGAGACAGCTCCAGTGTTCATTATTTTATGAAGTGAAATACAAACGATACCTTCAGATGAGCAGCAAAGTTTCAGTCATAGCAGATTCCAAAAAATACTTCCCCCTTTCATGTGCAAGGTTCAAAGCTTTGCAAGTCTGGAAAGCTCGATAGAGGATGGAGAGTTGGCCAGATTCAATTCATTAGAGCATGTCTTAACTGTCAGCTTGTAAAATAAACCTTCTCCCCCACCTCTTCCACCTCCTTCAAAAAACATAATGCAATCCTGACAGAAAGCTGATAACTTCACCACGCAAAAGGAAGCCTGAAATCTGCAGACAAGGATTTTACTATGTGCTGAGCCTGGAAAGTGGAAGGAAAATAATGTAGCATTGTCCTCTACATGCAGAATTTCAGGTAAAAATCCTCCAGCAGTGTAGGAAATGTGTTCATGACGTACAGATTCCCACTTAAGCAGGGATAGATGGTAGCGTATCCATCATGGAGTGGCATGTAGAGAACTATATGGTATAGGAATGAAGGANTTATTATATATATTATATATAGCTCTCTACATCTCTATTTCCCCAAACACACATGGGAGTATGAACACACACATCCTCCTGAGATATTTTTCTTATATACATTTCAAACGATTTAAGCAAATCCCTATTTTTTAGCCTGTGGATGTACATCTGCTATTTAGAGTTAGTGGTGCTCTTCCAGACTGAGTGGAGAGTTAAACTATATAAAACATTGTGTCTGAAATAAATGTTGTCCTAGGCAAACTTATCCTCTTAAAATGCAGCAGGGGAATCCTCAGAAGAGATCCCTGCAGGGTATTGGTGTTCCTTCAATAGTTTTCTTGATCAAATCCAACCCAAAATCAGGTGTAAACACCGTTCCAGTACAGTATTTCTCATTAACTGTCACACAATTATATGCATGCAGTATTTAGTGTGCAATGTGTATTTATGACTGTGTGTGAATAAATATTTATTAGAAACACCAAACTTATAATTCTCTGTTGGCGAATATCATGTTGTTAGTGTTAGCACAACATTTACAGATGCAGATCTCCCAGATTTCACCATCTCCTGGATTAGAACAGTTTATTCAATGTACAGATTACTAGCAAATATTTCAACTATTGATTAGTTCTGTTTGTCACTGGTTTTCCAATCATGATTGCTTCAGCCACTGGAATAAATCTTATGGTTTTTTTCACTATTATGCTACAGGAATGAAGAACAGAAGACAGAAGTAGTTTTACTGTTTCTCCAGATGCACAGAGACTTCCAAAGTTCTCAAAGACACTTCTGCCACCTCAAATCCTGCCCTTTGCAGGTTTATGTGAAAATTTGCTTTTATTTTATAAAACCTTTCTGCTGTTCTGTTTTTCCAATGTTCCCTAACAACCTTGAATTGTCTCTCTAGAAGTGATTTACCTCTCCAGTAGCTGTATATATGTCTGGAATAATGACTTGGTACTCAAACTCCAGGATTGGACCTGCCTTGATAATANGCCAGTCCCCTAATCAAGGAAGAAACTTGAAACATGAGAGATGCAGCAGCAGTGAGCAGAACAGGACACAAAGACTGAGGATAGGGAGAGAAACTAAAGCAGACCCTATACATGTAAACAGTAGTAAAACCACCTCAAAACCAGGTACAGGTTAGCCTGAGAGGAAGTGCAACTGATGAGAGGAAGAATGAGATGCTCTGTTTTCTTCCGGTTATGTTCACTTTGCAGCTGAAGGAGAATTGCTCCTTGCTCAAAATACACCATGAGGAAAAGAGTAGAGAAAATAGTACAGAAAGTATCAATTCCCCCTAATGACTTTAATTCCTTGTTTCTAAAATTCTTGATTGGGTCAAGACCTTGTTAACAGAATCTGCACCTGAGTAAGAATGGAGTAACTCGGCTGCTTACGGGAGCTAGTTCACTGTGATAGTGTTCCCATTGCACCATTTTCCATGTGTAACAGTCCTGTCTGCCTTTGTCAGAACCTGAAACTAGAGCTGCTAAAAAAAAAAAAAATAGAGAGAGAAAAGGGGGTTTTATTCTATGAAATGCCCCAGAATGACTCTCAAAAGACATGTTTCTTGGCTGTTAGGGTGGCTGCCCATCTGGTTATACTTTTCAAGAAAAATTATGATTGAATATTCCTTCTTATGTGAAACAGAATTGCTAATTCAGAAATATCAGAGTGATCTGGTTTTTGTTCTGTCACAGCCTGGTGTTCAGGTTAGTCTATTAAACTACTTCAGCACTTTATTTCACCTACTCCAAATCTGCTATTCTTTAGCCAGTCTTTGAATACAGCAGTCCTGACTCACACTCCTTGCCATTCCCTCAGATATCTGTAGCTCAACCATCCATTAGCATTAAACATTAAACATTAGGAATAAGCTGTAATGGTCTTGCCCTGCAAAAGTGAATTTGGAAACAGTCAGTACCAAAATTGGCCAAAGCCTCTCCAGTCCAAGGATCCAGGGATCACTTCTCCTCTGACTGCTCTGTGGTTGTGGCACAGCTTCATTGATAGTTTCATCTCTCCCTCTTTTAATTTCTTGTGATACAGTTGCCTGAAGTGTTCCTTTTTTTCTTTAGTCACACAGGTTCCTATTCTCCCTATTTTTTTAAGAGCTTTTCTCCATCTTGTTTTCTGTGAGAACTTTTGGATCTTGTTGCCTCGTATATATGTGAGACCTTATATACCACATACTAAAAACAAAGGGGGGAAAATTGTGCTATATTTACTAAGTAACACATTGCTTTGTCAGTGATTCTGCTTTGCCTAAGATGTCTGGATAAAGTTACTGTTAAAAGTGGCTGGGGAGCCAGATTTCACCTGTGTTTTTTTTTAAGAGTGGCAGCCTTCTGTATGCCACCCAGACAAATTCTGGGAAATTCACATTAACTCACCATTTAGCTTTATCTATCTGCTTTTGGCTGATCACTGATTTACCTTTGAGTTTTATAAGTAATCTTGCACCAAGTGCTGAGTGTGATTTGGATTAAAGGTGCTCGTTTATCATTATTTCAACCTGTGAGACATCTACTCTGATAGAACTTTTTCTGTGTATTCATTAATTCTCTGTTTGAGAAATGCTTTACAATTGTTAAGCAGTACATAAATGCTGATTTATTGTTTTTCTGGAATGTGCTGTTATTGGTCATCCTGTTGAGGTTTGTTGCAGAGCTTCCTGGAGACTGTACTGGCTGTACTGAGTTCTTGGCAAATCCATGGGCAGGGACTTCATTGCCCAAAGGAAGCAGAAGAAGCTGAGTAATGATGGCACAAAGTTTTGCTGCTGGGACAGAGATCTCAGCAATCTCTGTAGCACTTGACACTCAGAGGATCATAAAATGAAAAAAAGCAGTGTGTTACTGCAGAGGACAGCCTCTCCCTCCTCCCACTCTCCTTAGCCAGACACTGGTACACCTCCAGGCCACCCTGACAGTACTTGGCAATCCAGGATCTCAGCAAATGCTTTGCCATCACGTTTTCTCTCCTCCTGAGTGCAGCAGCAAAGCAGGTTTGGCATCTTCTCCTTACAACCCTCACTGCTCTCACACATACATCACATACTGCATGACTCAGTCTGGGTGGTCAGCATCCGTTTGAGTCTTTAAAGGAAAGACAAAAATCCAAGTATATTTTCAAACAGAACAGAGTTCACCAGATAAAGGAAATGCCTTTTTCTTGTACAACATGGAGTTTTACAAAGCTGTTAAGCAGAGTTACTCAGACAAACCCCAAAAGAGGTCTTGAATGGTGCCATCTCTGAGGGGTCCCAGTTTGTGATTGCATGGAGCATCTTTCTGCTCATTGGAACAGCCTATCCATAATTTAGCAATCACCTTAAAACCTACAGGCTACTAGAACCAGACAAAATTTAGAGACATTGGCATCAAATGGTTAAGTAATCTATTACAACCCCAGAAACAAAAATAGAAGCATAAAGTGGAACATCAAATTTTGTCTAAAATTTTAGCTTCATTCCTAGCTGCTCACAGTGATTTTTCTCAGCATGTCCCTCTCTATCTCAGGCAGAAACCAAGCTCACACTGTGTTGCTGTGCAGAGCTGCCAGGTAGAACATCTGAGCCAGCAAAGCTGAGGGACCTATTTGAGAAGCAGTATGAGTGTGGAACAGACCTGTTGCTCTGGTTTGTCTGCTTTTTGTATGTGTAGCTTGTTCATTGAAACCAAACTTAGACCAAGGCCATTTTCATTGTATTCCTCTCTGTTTCTGTAATCATAATTTCATGTAAAACAACAATACTTTAAATACACTTAAGTCAAGGGGTAAAAGAGATGTCAATCTCATTGGCAGGAGTAAAAGCTGTATTCCACCTACCAACAGGGTCTCTACCTATAGCAAAAATGGAGAATGGTGCCTGAAAAGGTTTATAATTTCACATGGCTGCTGGTCTTCCTTTTGGAAAATCCAGTTTCATTGGTGGTCTGTAATACATTACTTTCTCAGCCTAACTGTGGCATATAGAAAAGGGGTCCTGTTGCCACACAGACTACTTCAAAATAGGTTACTCAAAGATTTGTTGATGGAAGAATGCAGAATTATTAATGAAAAGTTTTTCCTGCCTAACATAATTGTGCTGAGCTCATTCAGACCTAGCCCAGCTATGAATGAGAACCATTCAGTTTAACGTAGGAAGGGTTTGCAGGATTCAGATTCCAAGTTTGACACAATTAATAGTGTTTATAAGTTCAAGAATGTTGCTGTTAGGACAGAGTGTATTCAAGACAAGTGATCATATTTCATAGCACACTTAGAGGGTGAAGAGGCACTTGACATAAAACACTCTTGTTTCCATAATTCAAATCATTTGGTTGTTTAAGAAGATTTATATTTTCCTCAACCTCTTTTCCTCCCTTTTTCTGCTAGTTTCATATGTAACGTAAATTTTATTTTTCTCCTATTCCAGTTCTTCGCCTTTGGGAGAATCTAAACAAAAAAAAAATCCTCCCCAAACCATCATGATCTGAGTTCCAGCAAAACTGACTAGCAGCAAAACTAAGGCATGCTTTTGCACTTAGTGGTTCTGCAGCTGTATGAAACAAACTGTAGCATTGTCATGAAATTCATATAATGAAATGAATAGCAATGATTCTGCCTGTTACAGCCATAAATAGAATGAGAACATACTGAGAAAGGTATATAAAACTAGCATATCTTGACATAAATTGAAAGAAAATAAAGAGGCACTTGAAAAAATGTGTATTTGGGACACATAGAATTTTGTAAATGCAAATTCTGCAGTCAAAGTAACTGCGATACTGACTTCTTTTGCACTCTCAGAATCCTTTTTTGCCAGCCTGGCTATGCGATTAGTGAGATATAGTGACTTCAGTCCCCTTCAGATCCAGAACATATGGACAAAAAAGTAGGCTTTGCTTCAGGAAAGCATCTATACCTAGATGCCCAGGTTGCACTGAAATCCACATGCTTTAACTTTAGCTCATAGAGCTGCTACCTCATGTTGGGGGCCAAGAAAGAATAAAAAGTTCAATGTGAAGGAGATACTTTTCAATGGAGTGTGCCTTTAAATCAGGGAAGTAGGCATGTACAAAATGAATTTTTTTTTTTAGGCTGTAAAAAGGACAGAAAAGAAAAGTTATCTCATTTACAGATAGGCATATAAATGTGATTGATGGGCTGGGATAAAAGCAAGAGAAAAGCATAATCAAGACAGCTTCAGAGCACAGGAAACAGTCTGTCCATCAGACATTATGTTTACATGCCACCCCCGGTGCTGCTGCAAGTCTACTAGAACAAGAAAATTCTCCATGAAAGACCAATTAGTTAGATATTTAACATGTATGACAGAAGGGAAACCTGGTCTTGATGGATTAACCTGGAAGGCATGTTTACCCTGCAGCACTTCTTGGACTGTGTCTCCTCAGTTCCTCAAAGGGGTGCGAGCACTGGCAACACCTTCTGCCAAAGGTCCTCAGGGGCTGCTTATGGGTCTCCTTGAGGAAAAAGCCTAGTCCCAAATTAATCTGAAATAAAGATGAGAGCTGCAAGTAGATAGAAAACTAACTTTGAGGGATCTGAGGCAGTTGCAGAGCCCTAGACCTGGAGTGGAAATGAAGCAGCCTGTATGGGGCACCTTACACATACTGCACACTGCCCTCCCAGGTGGTAAGGCCTGGCTTGTGCTTTTATTCTTTACCAGCATATAAAACTGGAGAACAAAAAATGGATAACCAAAGTAAAAGGAAAAACCAACCAAACCCTAAACTAACCAACTAAGAATAAAAAACCCTTCCTGAACAAGGAGCTCCTTTCAGCTGGATATTAATTAGAGAAGCAAACGCTGAATCTCCTGGCCCTCTGCTGAGCTCCTCGCAGTGAAAAGTACAAAGTGAGGGCCTGCTGTGTGGGTAAACTGATGACTCACTTTTAATATCAGGTTGAGCCAGGATCTTGAAGGCTGCCAAGTTAACTCTACAGGGATCCCCACTTCAGCCCACTCACATTTCCTAATAACAGCACAGCATTTCAGCAGGCCGCGCTTAAGCAAGGCACTTTGATTTGTAAACAGAGGCGGTCTAGGAAATAATGTACCAGTGTGGTTAGCTGGATAATGTCGTAAGACAACGAGGTATAATGGCAGCACTGGTATTAAATGGCCAGAGGATATTGCTCAAATTTGGATGTGACAGCAATTAATAAGAGATAATTTTTAATGGTATTTTAAAATTCTACCCATGCTTTCTGTAGTCCCGGGGGAGGTATTACTGCCCTTTGAATCATATAGAGAGGAAAAGGCTGCTGGTAAATGTATGCCTACAGAAGTACATGTTTTCAAGGATTTTAATTTATCATTGAAGACCAAATATATTTTATATAAAATAGACTACTTGTTCCTGTGTTTTGACATAAGGGCTTAAACCTTCATGCTTGCTGGAATAGTTTCATGAGTTCTTTAGGCATTTACTTCAGGTTCCCTAGTCTCAGCCTGGTGAAATTTAGGATGTGCAGAAAGAACCCCAGAGTACTGACTCACTCCTGGCAGATTTGCATCTCATTCCGTCCCGGCATAAGCTACGACTCGTGCACTGTTGCCTCGCAGATCAGAAGATGCACGTTTATTGTCTTGGCCACATGACTGAAAATATATTGCTCTGTAAGCTCTGCATTAGGCTTCCTGCTTGAGGACAAACCTCTTTCTGTTCAGACATAAAAAGGTTTCTTAAAAGAGATGTCTGTTTGGTTATAAGACTCCACTGCCAAACTGATTGTAAATCCAGTAGTGTATTCTGAAACGTTAAACAACTCTGTGAAAGAGGTTTAATTCCCTACCCACCCTTCTTACCTTCTTTGCCCACTTGGCTAAGGCTTCAACTTTCTTTGTGACAAGCAGTCTTCCACATGCCTAACACTTGGCACTCTCTCAGGATTAGGGTCTTGTGCCTGTCCCATATGCACAGCATAATGTGCAGGAGGTTTAAGTCCTGTGGTAGGAAATGAGTGCTTTTTCCCTCTCACTAAATCACTTTTACTTCCACTGGGCGGTCACAGAAAGTGAGGAGAAAATCGTGTCTGTGGGTTGTTTAAAACTCTGAACCCAGGTAAATGAAAGGAAAAGTCCTCAGCTGACCAGTGCCATTGCACCCACCTAATAACCCCCAGCCAAGGCCCCGGGGCAGGAGGCATCCACCACACTCTCAATCCACTTCTGCTTCATCTGCACACAGCAGGTTGTCAACCTTTGGCTTCCTACTAGGGCTGCGCTCCATAGACCTCAGGAGGTCACTTCTCTACACCTTAAGAACAAGCTAGGTCCTAGATATGCCTTAGGTCATTTGTGAACCATGATTTTTCTTCTGATGTCTCTAATGTTATAATATGATACAAGGCTTTTTGAAACTTTATTAATAGTTTAAGCAGAGCAGAGAACTGGTTTCAAATTACCATAAAGGTGGCAACAGTAAAAAAAATTGTGGTAATTCCTAACTGTACCAGTGTAGCAGCTCATAGAAAGATTCATGATGATATACATCTGCATGTGTATGAGGTAGTTATTTCAGTATATTAACATCAGCCTGTTGGAAAGGAGGGGAAGAAGCCATCTATTGTTTCAAAGGAAATAATATTAACACATATGAAAGCCACAGAATCATCAAACTAGGCTGGAAAAGACCTCTGAGGTCATCAAGTCCAATTTATGACCTAACATCTCCTTGACAACTAGATCATGGCACAGAGTGCCACATCCAGTCTTTGCTTAAACACTTCCAGGGGTGGTGACCTCACCAGCTCCCTGGGCACCCCATTCCAGTGTCCAATCACCCTTTCTGTGAAGAAATTCTTCCTATTGTCTAAACAAACCCTCCTCTGGTGCAGCTTAAGACTATGTTCTCTAGTCCTGTTACTGGTTGCCTGGGAGAAGAGGCCAACACCCACCTGGCTACATTCTCCTGTCAGGGAGCTGTAGAGAATGAAAAGGTCTCCCCCGAGCCTCCTTTTCTCCAGGCAGAACAACTCCAGCTTCTCCTCACAGGATTCATGTTCCAAACCCTTCACCAGCCTCCTTGCCTTTCTCTGGACAAGTCAATCTGTTATTTTCAGTTCCTCAGTTCGTCGTTGGCTGCCAGAATCTTCATGTTCTTGGTTATATTTCTAAATGGAGCATCTTCTAAATTTTAAATTTTGTCTGAATAATCTCTACAAATCTATTTCTTTGATATAGCCCAAAACTGTAAGAACTTCAATAGGGTTTTGGTGCAGGAAGTGCAGAATTTGTCTGAAAGCTTATCAGTGCAGTTGCAAAAATGCCCTTCCCCTATATATGTACATTTGCACTGAAAGCTGTGCAGAAATAGTAGTTTAATTACAATAGGCCACCACACCTTTTGGCAGCAATAACTGTAAATGACCTTTGTGTTTTCAGTGCATCCAAATGAGTTCTCTGAAATATGTTCAATTTTCATTGCAGTGATATTTTTCCACTGATATAGAAGCTGACTGGCAGCATGGATATAGCCTGCTTTATTCTGGTTTGATGAGAACATGCCAAAGCTAAGCATCCTCAGCCTTCATAGCAATTAAACCTGGCACAGGGACAGTAACATTAATTTCTTGCTGTTGGGACTAATCCTGACGTTATTGATGTGTCTGTTTCTCATTTCAGTATTTTGTACTTGATAATCTTCTCAGCAGACAGCCTGGGTCATTAACTTTTTTTTTTTCAGCAGTTTCTTGAACCAGGCCCATGCTAAAAAATATCAATAAACCTTCTATGGATATAGATGTCTCAGGACATTCAAGATATTAATGAGAGTCAGTGATGAGCATGAAAGAGACAGTGGATGAGAAATGGGAATGAGTTGTACTGTATCATGGAGTCACAGGAATAAAATTACAGGCTTTTGTAATGCTCCATAGTGCATTGTGAGCACATGGGAACACAAAAATACAGCGAGAAGCTTTCTTCTCCTATTGTATTTGAAGAACAGAACTCTTTAACTGTTGTGGGGGTTTTTTGTTCCCACCCCAGGTAAAAAACAAACCCAAAACAACTTTCCCCTCCAAAACAGCCATAAGTCTGAGAGCCAGAGGACTCACCTGGAATACATACATAAGAAATGCCAGTGCCAGAATAGTTTATTATCAAGGCTCTTACCTTGACAAGCAAAAGACAATTTTCTGGAACCAGAATCTCTCTCCAGGAGCTAGGGCAATTTATCATATCATCTCCCTTGCTGCAAATTTTGGGTGTTTTAGTATCAATGCATTTTCTACCTGTGCTTAGCTGGAGTGAAAAGACACTGGTGCACTGACATTAGGGAATTTGCATTGCTTGTGTCTGCTGTGAACCCAGCACTTGTTGGGACATTTCAGTAAGGTCCTTCGTAATTTAGAATTTCATTTACTTTTTATGCACAAAAAACTAGCAAGTTTGAAGTTCCAGCTGCTGGATTGGTTTAAACATTTGACTTTATTTGAAGCCTGCTTTATAATTGCAATAGTGACATGTAGGAGACTTATTTTGGCCTCTGAAAGATTAAAAAAGATCAGGCCTGCCAGGCCTCTAGAGAAACCCATGTGGCAATAAGAAATGCAGATTCAGCAAACCTCTGTCCTTTCTGTAGCCCTAGTTCTGCAAAATAAATGTATATATGAGCATTTCAAGCTAATTGTGGATACTGAATGACAAAGATTATAGATTTATTTGAGAGCTGAGGATCATAATTGCTATGAATTTGAGAAAAAAAGTATAAGTGACTTCGAGGAAAAAGTCTAATACCTTGCCATTATATGATTAAAGGAGACAGTTGCAGTATTTTCCAAAAGTACAAGAGAGCTGTAGTTCCACAGGATAATAAAACCTCAACTTCTAACAGGAAATTTTGGGCTTATTTTCTGGCTTTTCATCCTAGACTACGGCAGAGTGTCAAGAACTCCTTTTCTACAGATGTTACTAGTTATTGTAATTTACAGGAAAGATGCTCAGATACTTAGGTAATGAGCAGTAGTTAGGTTAAAAGTGTAATAGTAAGTCCATTTTTCTAATGAACATTTCTGATTTGACACTACTCCATCAATAAAAAATTATTAGCACCTGATAAGAGACCTGGTACTGCAATGTACCAGTATGAACGACATTTATTCCCTGCTTTTTCTGCCTGTTCATGGACTGAGCAGTCCATGTAAATACCATGGACTGAGCAGTCCATGAATGCTGGTGCCTGTTACCTCCAAAGCCAGATAAGACAACACCTGTGCTATTTCAGAAGCTGTTCTGATGAGGATTCTGGGACTCGGGAGGACCTCACCAATTTCTCCAGTGTAGGATTTCAACTCTAGTGAATTTTCAGGCCAGACCAATGAGTTTCAAAGAGCACACCCACTTCTCTCTGCAGGTCTCAACAATCATTTTGCTAATCTAATTAACATCCATGACAATTTAAACAGTACATTGACTCAACTGCTCTTGGAGCCCCATGGCACCTAGTTATGTTACTTTCCAACACTGCTGTAAATCAAAAGAGAAAGGCAAAGGTCTCTGTGTTTGCCTTATGTTTCTGTTTGGGACCCTGATTGCTTTACCAACTGCTCATTGATGTTGTTTTCATAACTTGCTAAGGAATACTTAATTTCTTGCTCCAAGCCTTCCATTTGTATCCTCACCTGACATGCAAGGTAGGCTTTAGCTTGAATATAATAGGCTTAAAGTAAAAACCAAAAAACCATCCAAGAGAAATACTTGCAAAGGACAAAGTGTACAGCAAAGATTTAACAGAAACATAAGAAAACCATGTATTTCTTCGGTGTTTTTCTTTTAAGGTTTCCATTCCATCTGGGCACAATTCCCATTCTTACAGGGAGCAATATAGACATATTGTTTGAGAGGAAAGGGAAAACTTGGACAAGATCTTCAAGAACAGCTTCTGTGGAGTGAGTGGCCCAGCAAAACAAACTGATGCATAAATAGTGGAACGAAATGTTATTGGCTTGAACTGGTAGATGGTAATGAGAAAGCAGACAGGCCTAGGGCAGGATCAGTCCTCAGGACAGACATCCATCCCTGACCCAGCTGGGACAGTTCCTCTGCTTTGGGCTGGGTTGGTTCCCTCAGGGAATCAGAAACAGAGCAGTATGTGGATCTCTAACATGGAGTTTCAAGCAGGTTTGGGTCTGTATTCAAAACAGTACTTTTTGTTGTGCTGAGTAAGTGCCTGGGAAGCATCAGGTCCCAGCTGTGCAAATTTTGTCACAACGCAAATTTTTAAACCAATATTAAAAATGCTAGTGAAAACCAACTGGCACCCACAGTAGTTATTTCAATTTCCCACCTAGCAGACCCTTAGTGTTTTATACCACTATTTAAACAGTTTTTACCTGTCTTACATTTGGTGTGTGTTTCATATAACACTGTGCATACAATTCTGTTAAATATGAAGAAAACCCAATAGTACAATTAGGGGTCAATGCCAGCTGAAAGTATTGATAATATTTACTCAAGTCTCCTATACAAGGAGGATTTTTTTCTTGGATAGTTTCCACTTATTTATAGACAAGACTGTCAGAGCTGACAAAACTTAAGGAGATTATGAAATCAAGGGGTTTGATGTGATCCTGGGAGTTTAGACACACAGATGCTGAATTTTCTTCCACTAACAAAATGCTGCATAAGAAGAAGTACATCCGGCAATGATATCAAATATATTTATATTTAATATTTGGCCATGCCCATGATTATTTTCACAATACTTTGCAAATGTCAACATCTATAAAACACAGCCTCTCTACCTGATATCCTTTGAGTGTAAATACCTTTTAAAATATCTTTCTGAGACACTTTTGATTTCAGGCAAGCAATCTTAAATTTTGTAACTTTTCTGTGTGCTTGTTTGCATTCATAAAATTTCCCTTAATACTCCTATAGTCCTCAGTGATTTTTTTTTTCTATTTCTGGTTTTATGGTATGTATCTGGCAATAACCACTATATTTATCCTTGCATGTTTGCACATACTGTCCTATTGTCCCTACTGGGAGTTGTATATAGATTTACAGGATGAATACATTACTTTATTTATTTCCATATTAATTAATATTCTTTTTCTTGAATAGATGACATACTACAGATATTATTTGTGATCTAAATCGAGGCTGCATCCAATATTTTATACAGTCAGATATTTCAGACATGGAATAGACTTTACTTTACAGATTCAAAAATTATTCTTGAATTTAGAACTCTAGGGACAATATAGGATTCATAAATATAATCTAGGTTTGAGGTTATTTTGAGTAGCTTCTGCTGCCGTAATATAAGCAGGAGTCATAGAATCATAGAATCATGAAGGCTGAAAAAAACTCGAAGATTGTTGAGTCCAAGCCTTTTGTTCTGAATTTGAAAAACATCTGGCACCATGTGAGTGTGATTCTGATTTGGGTTGGATGATGTACTGCATAACATTTTTTATTTATTGTCCTTGTCATCTAGCTCATTGATTGAACTAGTCAAGTTCAACTTGACTGCCTTGAGGGTTTTTGTTATTTAAATGTACATAGTTGATAATTTTATTAGTTTAGTTATTAATTTCTAATTTTCTTAGAGTCTATCAAATTGTAAACAGATATTAGATGTACTTTTTCAATCCTCCGTGTCCAAAAAATCATAATTAAATGGATTACATGCAAGTTTTAATTGGACTAAGAAGGACTAAGAATGGGGTGTTACAGCTGCAGTGAGCATGGCCCAGTGCCACCCAGGGGGATTGTCAAAAAGATGACATTTCAGCGTATCCTCCGTTTCCAAAAATCTCCATAAAACTTTCCACGGCCAGCTGTAACTGCAGGCCCATCACAGATACAGCTGTGGAATGAGTGGGATTTACCACTGCCTCCTTCTCTTAATCTCCAGAGGATTCCTACTCACAGTCCAACTAGCTCACCATGTAGCATTATAAAGCAGCTCTCAGCTGCTGGCAGAACTGTGAGATGACAGGGTTGCACTGGCTGCTCTTCCAGTAAAGCCTCTGGGAGCTGGAGGGGTTGTGGCAGAGCTCTGGCCAAGTGACCTGCAGGCTCGAGGTTCCTGCTGGACTCCACCCCCTGCCCTCCTCTCTGATGGAAAACCACAGCTCGGTCCTTTGGGCTCGTAACTGGATACAACCGACTTGAGAGAGTTAAAGGCAGGATGGAAAAAGGCAGACAGACTATCAGAATAAGCACATGAAACCTCTGTCCTGACTGCTGGTTCTGGAATAACACCTCACCTGGAATACACACTCCCAAATTTCTCCTTCAACTTCTGTTGGTTATTTCAGAAGAAATCAATAAATGTTGGTGTGCATAAAATATGGGGCAGATCAAATAAAGGTATTTCAGTATTAAAAGCTATTAATTTTGTGCAACATACATTTGAATTACAATATTATTAAATTCCATTGAGCTAAAATGATATATTTAAGTCAGACTTCAGAGTGCTAATTTCATAGTCCCCTCCAAGCTGTTCCTGCAAAGGTGTTAGGGGTAATTAACTGCTATTTTCTCAGTTATTCAGAATCTGCAATCAATCAAAATGCAGGGCCTGGGTGATTGTAGAAAACAGTAACACTTAGTTTATTATGTAGTACATTCCCATTCTGGTTGTTTTATGATGGGATCAGCTACACTTTTTCCTCAGAATTTATTATGCTTACCCTTCAGCCAATTAGTTTTTCTCACTTTACTTTAACTTAAAACCTGGTGAGTTTGTTATATATATGTTTAAGTTTGCCTGTCAGTTATATTGGTCATAGACCTGCAGGATTGCATGTGTTTAAACAATCAGGAACCCAGTATTGTCCAGAAAAATGGCAACTTTGCTTTCTTAAAGCAGTGTTTGTTCTTCAAAAATATGAAGGGAAAAAGGAGAGCAATGAGAAGGCTGTTTCCCATAGCCTGGCTGTTTCCCATTCCCAGGCTCCCCTGCCTGGCGTAGGGAGATGCCCAGAGCCACCCCGGTACAAGGTGTGGAGTCCTGGTCTCCAGTTGCTTGTCTGTGGTACACAGGTAAGTTGTGCTTCCAGACCATGCAGGCACTGCAAAATCAATTGCTACCAAGGTGTTGTGATAATGATGGAGCAGAGGTATTTGATCTTCATATTCAAAATCAAGCACGGAGGTAGTATTTCCACTGAAGTTCTCATTAATTTTTGGAACTCGATCCTGGTGCTCTGGCACATGTTGACTTTACAGCTAGTCTCACAGGGAAGGAGATTTTAAAATTATAGGCAGTTAAGCAGATAGTTTGCTGAATGTTGCTGGTGTGGATAACAGTAGCAGGCCTCCAAGATGCCCTGGTGGGAAAGTATAATTGACTTAGGCCATTTTTGTTTCCTAGCCATTTAAACCTGCATCTGGAAATCCTTCTCTAATTTCATGGTTGTTATGTTGAAACACTTAAGGGGTTGCAGTGGAGTTTAATCAGTATTAAAAAAAACAAAAAACAAAACAAACCAAAACTTTGACAAGAAATTTACCAATGTAAAGCCATAAGAAGGATGATGCTGAAAGAGTCATGCTGTTCCTGAGAGTGTAGAAATTAATGTCCCAGTGTGATAATGCTGACTGGACATTATGCAGTATTGCTCAAGCACAGCACTACAAACACTTTGGCTAGGACATTATTTAACATAAATGTAGTTTAAAAATCCTGCTACCCTGTTTTACTAACTCCAACGCTCTGGGTGCCTACAAGCCCAACACTTAAAGAAGCTCTCAGGTGGAGCCTGTGCTCTCATTCTGTCACTGTGATAAGGTGTGCCCTGTATGAATGTGATCAGAAGTCCTTATCTAGGCAGGACTGGGCATCGTGTCTGATTTCTCAAGGACTGGTTAGGACACGTGGCAGACCTATAGAGAAGTCCTCTATTTATGGTTAATCTGTATTATACTGGTGCTGATGCTGCCCTCTACTGAGGGCAGAGATCACTCGGCTAAAGGATGGGGCTTATCTGACTCCCACCACTATCATTTTCCCTTACGGTCTATAGTGGACAACAATACATTTTTTTATGGTGTCACAGTCTAGATCAAGAGTATGACACTGTGTACTGACAGGAGGAAGACCCAATACGTCTACAAAGTACAGCTTTTGAATACAAACGAGTTCTCCCAAAAGCTATTGCCAAAGAACATGGAGACAGAGGACATTCAATTTGCATATTGCATCAGTAATTGGGACACAGGACAAAAACTGAGAGGATCAAAACAAACCCCCTGACTTGAAATAGGTGTGGTTTTAAAGATACACTGTATTAGTTTTTGACTCAAGTACCCTATTTGGATCTGGATAATCCTAATGACCTCACAAAGTATCTGAAAGCATAGAATTTGGCAAAACAAATTGAGCATTTACTTCTCAGGGAGCTTAAAGAGACGTGATATTGAAAGAAGTGACACAAAATTGAGATTTTACAGTGTTCTAGGTAAATGTTAGATAAACATGAGAAGCAGCAGTATTGCCCTTATGATGGTTGCAGTGGTGTAGTCAAAAATGACAAGTGGTATTTAAGTCTGTCTTAGATAGCAAGCCTTTTTTTCCATTGAAAAATTGTGCCAAAATATATTTCTCTTTCTAGGTTCCAAAAATATAAGATTATATAGAAAGAGGTTAATAGAGGTCTTGTATTTCTTTTAGGATGAAAGAAAAACACATAGGGAAGTGTAGTATTAAAGAAATTTTGAGACAATGAAGTTAGGAACAGATGTTGCTGTTTATTTTTATTTCTCTCTCCCCCACCCTATGATTACAATAAATTTTCTGTTCTTGCAATGATTAGGGAAGAAGATGATTACACCAAGGTTAGACAGAAGCATCAGATAAAACTGAATATAACTCCACTTAAATCCTCTATTCGACATTACTCCGAAGTGGAATTAAAGCTGCTATGTAATCTGGTGCTTTAAATGAGTGAAGATATCAGAGCAGTGTCTTCAGCCACTTCAGAGTCTTCAGCCACACTTCAGGAAAAAATAAAGAGAGTTTTCTATCTGGTCTTTGAATTCTGCTATGAATGAACTGTATCATCACATAACTGCCTATTTTATGTTGGTTAAACCATGAGTAATAAGAGAGGCAAGTAAGGATTCTCAGATGTCAAAAGCAGAGGTCATGTAAAAAACCCAGGGCTATTCCACATACTGTGCAACTGACAGTATAAAAGACATTTATATCGTTGAAGAGAAGGTTAGTTTGTCTGAACTCTTCATAACTCTTTAAAACTAATACCAAAGAAACAATTTAGTCAGCTACATTTTTCACTGTTCATCCTGTTTGCCTGTTTTTTTTTAATATTTGAACTTTGAAAATCAAACTAGACATTTTTACAGCAGACTTTTAGCTCTTTGCTCCAAGTGTTTTTGTAATGTTCCAGAGTTTAGTAAAATATTCAAATCCACTGCTCCTTGTAGCAAACCCGTTAAGAATTTTAGGGTGAATAAAACTATTGCAAATCATATTGCAATGTTATTTCCTAATATAATGTTATTTTCTAATGTTATTTTCTAATATAAGCATAGAGATCAAATAGATATAAAAAAGTAAAAAATACTAGGAATAGACCTCTGTGTTGACATGAATATAACAAACTGTTTTCAAACTTCAGTAACATTAACTGCTGTGATAAATACATGGACTCATTAAGAGTTTCCACTTTGGAAACCCCTCAGTGTTAGAATCCAAATACATTGTGCTTTTGTTTAGGGATATTGATTTTCTTTTTTAATATTTTTTTCTTTATAGTCAGACAAGTCATGTTATTTATCTGTCCTGCAGAGGAAAAACATGAAGTTTCAGCAAGGTGTAACTGAGAGGAGACATTCAGATCTTGGAAAGCCAACAAGGTCTCAAAAAAATGAACTAGACCCAAAATTATTGGATCATCTCCACCTAGTCTGAATCACTTGGAAAATCTTAAACAGGCCAAAATATGTGTGAATTGTCATGAGCCATGCAAATACAAATTTTAAGAGGTATTGCTAAGTTTCCTTTTAATTTATGAACTATTACTTCTCACAAAACCATACGACAAATGGCTTTTGCTTTCTCCTCCCATAAAACCACACAAAGCTTTTTGCCAGGCTAGTAACCATTAGCAAAAATGTTAATGTTAGTTTTGTATTGTAGGAATCTATCTCCTGGGATATAGATACAGTAGCATGATTTAAAGCTCCACCATAGTAAGGGTCTCCAAGTTTCTGCACATGCTGCAATTTTAATAGAATGTGTACATTCTTTCTGCACTCAAGTGTTTTTTTGTATTATACTTTGTTCTATTAAAAAATGACACATATGAAACTGTACTTAGGATTAAGATATGACTACTTCATTATACAATTCTCATACTTTAAGGAATGATTTCCTTTAAAATGCTGAAAATTGACATACAAAGTTCTAACTGGGGAAAGGCTGGGATACAGAATGGTTTTATGAAGTTGCACATAAATCAGTCTTGTCATTTTTAAATTATTTTTACAGAGGTGCACAACACACGTTTTAATACCATTTCTTGGTTCTCCTAGTATTTGCCAAGACTTAAATAGAAATAAGTTATTTTCTGAGTTATTTTCACAGCCTTTTCTTGTCAGTTTAAACCATTTCACCTTAAATATAAAGTTTACCAAGTCGCAAATCTGACTTAGTATTTGCTTTGCTCCTCTCAGGGCATGAATTTTTTAAACTCATTTAGCAATGTGAAAGGTGCCAAACTGTCAGATGTAGAAACTAAAATAGTGTTTGTGCTGAGAATGTTTATTTTATTTTATTTTATTTTGTTATATTTTGTTTTATTTTATTTTATTCTATTGTTAAAATTGCAGCTGGAGGTTTCTCCTGCGTTGTGCACCACAAGGACCTATAGCTTCGGCAGACATGGGAGCTGGTGACAAGGATGAGGCTGTTAATAGAAGGTCATCTGTGCAACATAAAAGATGACTTAACACACAGCACTGCATTTTAAAAACATCAAGGATACTCCTCTACTGCTCATCAGACTATCCAAAATTTTGCTGAAGCCAAAGGAAAACACATTGGGTTAAAAGAATGTTTGATAGAGACTCATTGCCAATATACAACAAAATAGATCATCAACTTAATTCCCAATGATTAAACACAGGGTGAGCTACTCCTGAGACCTCCTAGCTAGAAACTGAGCAGCACCAGTTGCTCCTCTACAAATCTAATTATTCAGTTATTTTCACAAAGGCAAAATAGCAAGATATGAATTTTCTCTTGTTCATTTCTTACCAGTTCAGCAAAGTATACAAACCTTACTTCACCTACCTCCTCATGATTTATTTTTTCTTCTTTAGCTTAGGAAGGCATTATTTATGTGTTCTAAATATCTACATTCAACATGACTAGCAGTGGATAGATTTCCACAGATAGATTTAAGAAAAAGGATGGACTTAATTCTTCATTTGGGCTTTTATTAATTTTACCTGTAGCTTGTTGTTGTTTTCCATTATAAAGAGTACAGTACAGAAAGAGTGGACTGCTTCATTCCTGGTGCAAGTACCTACATTCTCAGTAACAACCACTGGAATTATGTGAGTTAAAAAATATGTGCCAGTATACCTTAAGACCACTGGGTTTTTTTTTCATTAAATTTATATTCTCTTGCCAGAAGAATTTTCTTGGTAAAATTAATTCAAATCCTTTTGGGGGTTCTTTTAGGTTTTGGGATTTTTTTATATTTAATATCTGCTACACTCTGTTCAATGTCACTGTGTTAGTACAGGAATATGGCTGTAACATTCTTGCATGCAAAACTGTACATCAGGCACATTTTAACAGATTTATGTCATCAACCCCTACACAGTATTAATCATTCTTCAAGGTAATTTTAGTAAGTAAGAGCCTTAGCAAAATTTCCAAGGCAGCTTTTAAGCCAGGCCAGTTGCAAGTTTTAGGTGCTGGGAAAAAAAATAAAAGAAGCTGAGGAATTCACAAAACAAGTTTCTTGGCAAAGTGTCCGTAAAGGTCTGTGATGGGAGACTAACCATTCATCAGCATCCATGCAAGCTGTCTCTGTAATGAAAACCAGAGCACATTTAAAGGAGAAATAAACAGATTTATCAGTCTGGTTGCAATTTTATGAAGCACAATATTGAAAGGCTTCCCCTGTCTGTTTCAGACACTGACAAGATAAAGTAGACATGGCTAAGGCTGAATGTGTCTCTTCTGTCAGGTGCTATGATAAATATGAAAAGCCAGGTATGCTTCACACCTGGACTCCAAATAAATCTCAGACCAGGCTTATATTATTTTATTTTGTTTGCCACGTTTCATCATTGCTGAAGCCAAACAATCAATGACATTAGATTTGGGGATGTTTATTACCACACCAAATGGCTGAGACCTGCAAGTATGAAAAACCACATCAAACTGTTGGGTTTATGTGAGACCATGCTGACATTTAGCTAAAAATATTTCAATTATAACCACTTGAGAGCTCCTCTGTTTGCTTTACATTTTGAAGAACTTGGTAAGAGGACAATGCTGGTTTTCTGGGTGAAATTCAATTACAAAGGCTGTGCAGGGATGAGAGGCAGCCTGGGGAACAGTTATACCCTAGCATTTTATTAGTATGTGGGTACCAAATATCTGCTGTGGAGCAAATTCAAGAGCTGATCCAAGATCACAACATTGCTACATTAAGTTTAGGATGATTTTTCTCATAAAGAAACCTTGCCAATATTGTTACTTATATGTTCTTTAGGAATGTGGAATGGAAATATTACATGTGAGGATGTCTGCAATGAAATCCTTTTCCTCCTACCTCTTCCTCTCCTATATTTTGCTCCCAGAAGCCCTTTCATTTGAAGGAGACAAAAAATAGCACATTAAATAGAACTTCTGATATTGTAGTGGTTTCCTAAATGATATGCATGGGCAAAACAGCAGCTGATATAAGACAGAGACCACATATGATCCCCTCTTTGCTACAACAGTTTGCATCCCACAAGTGTGGTTAAGCTGCCTCTATTAACTCATTAATAATTTAAGTCTCCTAGCAGCTACGTGGGTAATCATAACATATGTTTTTTTAGATCTGAAGAAAGACAGAAATTGAGAATTAAAAAAAAAAAAGGAAATAAAAACGTGATAGAAATTGAGGAACAAAATATTTAGGGGGAAGTGCAATTAAAAGAGAAAGCTGATATAAGAAAGATGTAACTAATCAAGCTGAAATGCAAAAATATTAAAGGTGAAAAGGTTTACTGTGATTTGTTTTCTAGGTTCATCTCTTTGTACTCTGTTTTTCTTTACTTGTCCCATGCTCTTCTGAGATAATTAATGCAATTCAGCTTGAGTGTTTGCCACTGTTTAAAAAAAGTCAGAATCAATGCCTTCACTTTGATGTGCTGGCTATCCTCGTTGCAGGACTGGCAGGTGTCCCAGTAGGCTTGTCCTGATGCTCAGGCTGCCTTAGAGACAGGACATGAGCTGCACAGGAGCCTGCTATGGGCTCTAGGTTCAGTCACCATCACTGACACCCACTCTGTTTGAAGTGAGCTGACATAAAATATGGGTTATTTCCATTGTTTAATCTTTCCTTCATAGCAGCCAGTGTTAAATGAAGATGCAGTGTTCAGTGGCTTTTATTGCATGAGGCACAAATAACTGGCTTGATTCTGAAGAGTCAGAATAACACTCAATGACATATGAATGAAAAACTAAGAACAGAGCACAGCAGGGCAGGGGATGGAGGAATGATGCTCTCAGGACAGGCTCAGGACAGATCTCGGGGGATGGGAAAGCTGTATGAGACATGATGTTGAAACATCATGAGACATGAGAAACCAGACAAAAATCAAATCATAGCTTCCTGTGTGCTCAGTACATGCATGTATTTAGAAAGTTATTCTGAGAGAAAGCTGAGCATCAGAAATATCTGCCTAAGAGTAGCACTTGGTGGCACAGGTAGAAAAAATTTGCATCTCTTTTCTAATGTGTACCTGAAGTACACATTAGTCCTACATTGTTTTGTGGGAAGAAAGTTCCCTTTACCAAGTCCAGCTTGCTTCAAGATTAAGCACTTCAGCAAAAGAAAAGTAATATGCCATCTGTTACTACATAGGAAAAAGGATGTCATGTTACACCAGAATTGCCACTGCAGAGATTTTTGTGCTGAGTTTATTAACAGCTTGATACTGCTGATTAAAAATTCATAAAGGGAAATAGAGGTATTTTCTAGTACTCAGGAGAAAGAAAAGACTTGATTTCATTCTGCTACCCAGCCAACATCTTCAAATAGGGAACCATAACAGTGTGACCTTCTAAGGTCTCCATCTGCCCACAATAAAACATTCCTTCTCTGTAACAGAGCAGTTGACTTTGCTGTTTTCTAATGAAGATCAAGGCCATTTCCCCCTGTGTTCTGGATCCTCAGGTACAAACTCTTGGGTTTGACCTCAGGACTTGCTATTCATGTTCTTGTTATCTTACACCGCACCATTGATATTGATACATGACCAGCTAAATGGACTGGAGAATTTTAAAAAAAGGTTTTTAATGTAAAAACTGTTACTAGTTATGAAAAGAAACAGGAAAAGAGAGATATTTGAAGATTTAAGCTATAAATAGAGAAAATGGAAATGTTTACTCTTATGAAAAAGTTGGTACTTAGAACTAGGGAAAAGAATTTGAATATTTAAGCGATTTTTTCTCAGTTATGCACACTGATAAAAAAAGAAGAAATTAAAATAAGATGGATTCCATGAGCTTTATTTCCACCTTTGGTAACTGACTGAACACCTTAGGCATACTTTCTATGCTTAAAAGGACTGTTAAGGAAACAGTAATGAAGAAATCAAAGACAACAGACAATATGATGCTCATAGATAAATAATAAAAATGTATCTTCTGGGATCCTAGGGTTGATTGCAGTAGCCATACTATTCTGTGGTAAAAATCCTGTTGACTTGATCAAGGCTAGACTTTCAACCTTCACTTTTAAAAGGGAGAAATTATTTTAAAGAAATAACATAGGCATTGTGCCAAGCACACATTAACTACAGATGGGGATTCCCATTTAACTTCTGCTTCAGCTGCAGAAACCAGGCATTTATGATTCAAAAAGTAAAGGAAATTTGTCATTCATTGAAGATTGGAATGAGCAGGATTCATTTGTTGGGTTCATGTTGAGAAAAACTTTGACAGAAAGAGCACATAGTGAATGGGACCCAAAATGAGATTTGGGAATGCTGCTAATTCCTGAAGCACAGACACACCAATAAACAGAAAGCTGAGAAACAGTTGTAGGAGAAAGCCATTATAACAATACAATGATGAATTAAAATATACTGAGCTCTAAGCAGCAAATTTAAAACTGAATAATAGAAAAAAAAAATATACCATTGTCAAATCCTTCTTAAGGAAATTCACTTGCTGACCCAAGCCTGCATGAAACTCTCAAAGGTGGCACAGGGGCCCAGGTGTTGTCTCCTTGCTCCCAGGATGCTTGTGAATATGCCTCCCTCTGGCTTGCCCAGAAAACCTGTCTTTGGCTTGGTCTAGGTAAGAGCTGTCCTTAAAATCCTCAAAATTCTAAACAATCACTTTTGCCTTAAGCAACAGCGTGTTCCTGTCTCAAGAGTACCTACTAATGACTGAAAGATGATGAAATTTCCTTTATCTTACTGAGATTTACATATTCTGGCTGATATGAAGAAGGGCATCAAAGGGCCAGTTCTTTTCTCTGTTCATGACAGTTGTTTCTCTTTAAAATCATTCCAGAATTTTAATTAAACAGGAATATACTCAGTTGCTGGGTAGCGGCTTCCTGTGGTTCCAGTCACACTTTGGATTGAGATGGTGCACACGTGTACTCCTCCCTCAGAGGAAAGCTGGGGGCTCAGGCTGGGTGGGGGCAGTGGCTCACCCTGACAGTCCCCTGATCCTCCATAGCAGGATCCAGCTGGCGGAGCTTGTGGCAGAGCCCCTGGCACAGCCATAAATTACTTCCAGTGTGTATGACTACGATCAGCTGTTTGACTTCTTGTTAAGCAACACTTACAATATCTGTAGGCACACAGTAAGCAGTTTGGAACTGCTGATTGCTCTCTGATTTACGAGGGGTGGTGGAGAAGGATGAAGAGAGACATAAGTCTCATTTCACTGGAGTTTGGAAATCGGAAGCAAAACTGACAAGGAAACTAGACAGCAATTTAGTTGTCACCCCACAATACACACTTTTCACTCCTTTGGGGCTTGTCTTTTACTTTTTTTTCCCTTAAGTAATTAATGCACTATTATCTTACAAGTTTCAGCTAAAAATTAGAGTATCAATATAGGGAACTAACTTCTCCAGATAGCATTTATACAGTATCAATCCAGACTAAGCAACACCAATACTGATAATTGTAAATTCAAAACACAGTTCGGATTCATGAGATTTCCAGACCAAACAAGGTTAAATGTACTTGGAAGAAGTTCATCTACAGATCTGCATTTTGGACACATGTCTCTTCATAACTTCCCAACTTTTGGACACTTGCTCATCATTTCTTCCTTAAATGATGTTTCCAGATCAACAAAGTTATCCTTCCTTGGGATCAGCCATTTCCTTAGTCTTGCCTTCTAGAATGCAACCCTTTTACTGTCTGTTTTATGACACTAGTAACACTCTGTGCTCCAGCCCTGTATTAATCTTCTGAGAATGTTATTTATTTTACAGTATTGGCACAGCAGGAGACTTTCCTCTGCTTTTGACGAGGGCCCCTGGAGACAGCAGACACGCCACTAGCACAGTGCCAAAACAATACTGCAGCACATTCTGCCTAAATTAGCATAAAATACTAAGATAACACCATTTCTTTTTCCTCTGATACTGCTTGTATTGATACATTATGTTACGAAGAGCAGACTGGGACCATAGTTTTATTCTCCTGTAACCCCCTAACCATACCCTGCTCACTGTCCTAGCCTCAGGCCTTCAGCAGAAGTCCTGCTATTCCCCATCTTGGCTTTGCTGCACAGTGCTGTGAATCATACTACATAAACTGCACAGACACACAAAACCAAGAATTTACTTGATTTGTCACTTAAATAATATTTTAGTACTGATCTTACAAGCAGTCTGTTAATTTTATATTGAAGTAGTGAGAATACCACTCTCCTTATAATTTGTGTGAGAAATATTTCTAGTTAGAAAATCTGCCAACTCAAGGGGAAAAAGTGCCCTAGATTAAATTTTGTACCTGAAAACAGAAGCACTGCCAATGTATCAGCACTAGGACTTTTTATGAGAAGATATTTTGAAAACTTTTTTTTAAAATATATTGTTGGTGTTTCAAGACTAAGAGTAAATGAAACAGCTCAGTGGTGAAAGGCCCTTTTTAGTAAGACTAACAGAGTGAAAGCCTTTAACCATGGGTGGCATCTATGGTAGGGAAACCTGTTTTCTAGAGCTTCAATAAGCAAAGCTGCACAAACACTCATCCCATGTAGGCTGATTTTCTTGATAGGCACCTAAATTAATTTTTATATCAGATCCCTCTACAAAGCAATGTGAATGAACATCTTCCACGGTTTAGGGCACATTTCTATTATATCCCATTAGCTAAATTCATAGTGAATTTGTTCAGTGTTGCTGCGAAAGTCATGAACTGGTATTTTTTCTTTTTCAGAGAATCTCCTTAATTCTACTCTCTAGTTAATTTTTTTAAAAATCATGCAATTTCTAAAATAACTCAGTGGATACTTTCATGACTAAGTCTGAAGTAACCTGAGCGACATCCACATCCACTCCAGAGCTCAGACATAATGCACACACAGTCACATATTCTATCACATGCCATCACCAATATTACACACACACATGGCAAAGCCTTACTGACGTTTTTGTGTCCCCATGCACACAAGTGTGACACCCCACTCAAAGACAAATCCCCAAAACCACTTCATAAGCAGGGCTCAGTTTTCTTTAAAAATGTAATTCATTACTAGGGGTAAAGAATTTGTTATCCACCTTTTCTGAAAGATTCTAATGGCTACATTACTTTCATGTGAAACATATGGATTTATGTTCTGGTGGGAACATCACTCACCACATTAAGGAGGATTAAGACACCTTTTAACCTTCCCAGTGAAGCTCTACAGACAAGCACTTAAGAGAATCGTATTAAGAACAAGGCTAAGTGTAATTGAGCACATTAGTGTATTTCAGTGTGGTCTAGTGGGTTATGGTCTCAGCCACCAAGACAGTATTTTACTCTGTGACTGATATAGTACAGAGGGGTAAAAGTGTAATCTGATGGCACCCTTTTTACATTAATATATTTCAAGTGTGTCTACTAGTGGTATTGTCCCAGCACACAGCACCCTACCCAGGTTGGTGGCACGCAGAGAAATTCCCCCACCTCCAATTTGCTCTTTAAAAATCTTAATTCCAGGTCTTACATCAGCCATTGATATTTAACATGACTGATACTGAGGTTTTGATGGTTAACAATGGGCTTATATGAAAACTAAAATGATTTGATGATCTCAACACTGGCATGGACTTTTCAGTTTCTTTTCCCTTGTTCCCAAGGAGAGTAAACTAGCCTACAGCAAACCCAGGAAAAAAAAAAAGGCATGTGAATAGACAAAATAATTCAGTGTTATTAAAAAAAAAACCCAGACCCCCAAGCACAGTAAAGACAAAACCAAGTTGTTTCCTCAGCACCAGAGCTAAGGATGCCTCCCTTCCCTTCCCTTCCCTTCCCTTCCCTTCCCTTCCCTTCCCCTCATGTATAATAACATGCAAAATTCTGCCTGGAGCTTTTCCCACTGCCATGGAGTCCATAGAGCATTTTGTGTTCACCACAGTTCTTTTCTTCAAGAAGGGGAAATAATATAATTTATCTCCTCTGCCAAACAACTAGTGCCCATGAAACTTATAGGAATTCAGTATTTCATTTAAGTAGACAGGAATCTGCAAACTGGCCATTAACTTCAAATTTACTAAAGAAAAACAAATGCACCTACACATCACAGCATTTGTGTGAGCTTTTATCCACAGCGTGGCCATAAGTTTCTTTTCCTATACAAACAAACTACAGAAGGGACATGAAATGTGAACAGTGAAAAACTGGGTGAATATCAACATTAATGGCACTTTGAAATATATGAAAATGAGAATATAAACTAAACCAACATGGTCACAGAAGTGAGGGTAGATTCCAAGATTTCGATGCTGACATACAGAGCACATACAAATTTTATTTCTCTTCTAGTCTTATTTCAGTTACCTGAAATATTTCTTCTCATCAAATACCAATTCACAGAAGTTTTGAGTTCTTTAGATAACAGATGTGGAGAAAAAGCCCAAAAGGAAAAGCAATACTCCACCCTGTGGCATTGCATGAGAACAGGCAGAATCCTTCCTCAAGTCAGACTTTTCCAAGTCCTACACTGAGTTCTGACACATTTGAAACAAACAAACAAACAAAAAAACACCTGCCAAATGCAGTCAGCTTCCCAGAATATGAATTTGAGAGGAAAAATCCCTTCTGGTTCACTCCCTAACAATGCAATTCAGATACCTAGAATGAAATAGTACTCTATTTGAAAGGACTACTCACTTGCACATTAAAATATTTTATGTCATACTCTGAAAAATTAGAGAAGCATTTTTAATTGACTGAAAATACTTAGTGGAGAGATGAGAAAGGCATTGAAAGAAAAAACTTCAAATTTCTTGTCATTCTCAGGAAAAATTTTGAGATTTCAAAAACCTCCTTGAACTGAAAATTTTTCCCTTTGCACTCTTTATGAAAAAAACCCCAGCTTTTTCTCTTTTTTGTTTTAAACCTTCTCTCCTAGTGAATTTTCCATATATTAATTGAATTTTTCAGACCATTTTCCAAAGTGTGCTCCAGTGAAAGAAACAAAGCAAGTCTAACCATAAGTAATTGCAGTAATAATTTTTGCCTGAGAAAAGACATTTGCTATACTCAGTTAATAGGAAGATATAAAGTTATTTGCAACAGCTTGTCATCCCATTCCTCGTCATAATATGGCACAACCACAGATTTACAGGACAAATATAAAACAGTAATGAATATAACGATGATGGGCTCTATTTTGGGATCATTTATGACAATGCTTTTGCAAAGCAGACTTTGAAGTGAGATAGAAATAACCACAATACAGATGACTCCAAAACTAATCTGTGAGCATCTGCATATTTTGGTAAGTACTTCAGAAATACTACATGGGTAAAAAAATGGATGTGCAAATGAACTTAAATCTGTAATACATGCACGTTTTTCCCTAGCTCAGAAATCTTACAACTGTCCATATTATCATTCATTTGGCCCAAGAAAACAAAGAGTTCAAGTTTAACTAGTGCCTAGTCATAATGAAAAGATGAATTTCCAAATTATATCTATGAAAGAGGAATTATCCTCTCAGAGAAAGCTAGAAAAAATATGGGATTTAGTAATAACTAATGTAGACATAAAGCAGGTCACTTATTCGGCTAAATTCAGTTTAATGTCAAAAAAAATCATATCAAAACTACTTATCAGCACATCCCATACATCATCAGTGCAGACTTATTTGTAGTCACAACATATGGAATTTCTTTGAAAGGCAGAGGTCCTGAACTGCTTTGCTGGGCAGAAGGTAGATACACCAGAGGTGAAGGCAAGCCCCTCTTCACAAATCCACAAGGTAACACTGAGAGGCAGAATTAATTCCAAGAAGAAACTGTGAATTCCTATTCCATCTGTGCACTTTTTGTTTTGTTGTAGGGGCTTTTTGGGGTTGTGGCTTTTTTTCAGCTAAGAAACAAATGGCTGTCCTTCTAGGAAAGTGCTTCAAAAAAACCTGGTCATCTTCGAATCCATGTAGAAATGACCAAACCTCTGGAGAAAAAAATGAATCTTCAGACATGTATGTAATAAAATGGCATTATCCTGAAAGAAGGTCAGATGTCATTGGTTTGTTATCTATAACGAAAAATAAGCTGATGCAAAAATTTTATAATGCTCCTAAACACTATCATTTTTTCTGATACTGATATTCATGTTTACTGATGCAGGATAAATTTGCCTTCTCTTTTAGTCTAGCTTTTAAATGTTGATTTGACTGATCCCTACAGAATTTTTAATTTATCTATGTGCTAACATACTTATTATAAGGAAATAAAAGCACAGGCTGTGCTTCTTACACACACATCTTTCTCCTCACTCAGCTTGTGCAGCACAATGAAATTCTACTCATATTTCCAGTGTATTAAGAATATTCTTAGAGAAGTTTCCATACACGAAAGGCACCAGTGAAAGAAAGTATAAAAGAAAGAGGAACACAGGCAATAATGAGCAAGAGCGCTTTGAAGTGCTATAGTTTTTTCTATCTTTTTAATTGTATTCTTACTAAATATCATACAGACTCAGAGACCAAAGGTCACACCTTAACCTTCTAATCCTATGAAATATACTAAAATAATCCATAAAAAACCAAGGTATTGATAATCCATCTTGTATCAAAATTCTTTCCTCTTTTCCTAAGGTTTCTTTGCTATGTACTAAAAACTGCTACAGTTTCACTCACCTTCTGTACAGAAAGTTAATTTCAGCTGTTTTTATAGATAGATTTCTCAAATAAGTTCTTTTCCAAGTTCAACTATCTCTGGTTGTAACAGAAACATTCCAGCAGCAACGATACTCTACAGACATACCCGTTTGGGAAATGGGAGGAGATCATCTTGTACTCAGTCTTATGGAGCAGGGGTCCTTAAAATGAGAAAATTAAAGCTTATTCCTTCTTTGCCTAGAACAGCTGGCTTCAGGGGAACTTGAAGTCATGGCCAGGCTGCAATTGCTTGTACATGTTTAACATTGGGTCAGTTGAGTGGCTTGGGACAATATTTACAGGTGAATTTAACCTCTAACTTAGTTAAGTGTAAAGTCATGAAGAGCAAAAAAATCTTGAGCTGTGTCTGTAAAACCTTATTTACTGTCAGTTTTGGAGAAGTGCAAAGCTTGATTTTCAGAGCTTTATTTTTTTTCACATGAATCCAGAAGATAGCTTCTCCTTATAAACAAAGCCTACTGAAGTCCCTCAGGCTTTTTAGAATATACAGAATTTCTGAAAGCTAAATAGCAGAATAGAATCAACATTTTGATAAGAAAAACATACGCCTTATTAGAATGAAACTATTTCAGACCTTCCATAGCCAACAGTAATAATCCTAAGAACATCAGATCACATAACCTCTTCACAGCAAATGTCTGTACTGTCTGAAGGCTATCAAAGGTTGGGATGCTTCCAAAGGCAAACTGTTTACTCAGAGGCGGATTTGATCAAGCTCATGTTTTTCCAAAAGGCAGCTAGCGTGCTTAAGCCCTTTAAAAAAAATCCTTTCCCTAGAGCTCATCCACTGGGCTGTTTGGGCTGAGTATTTCAATCAGCAGCAAAATGCCAACTCAAAAGCAAAGAATTTGTTTCTAAGAGAAGCAGGGAAAAGACAAAGACCAAGAGTTGCAGATTACTGCAAGCTTCAGAGAATACAAGACAATTGTTTTAGACAGCTAAAAATACCTTCTTGTAAGACTGCTTGCTCTTCTGCCAAAGCCATGTAATGCACTGAGAAACATTTGCAGAACCAAAATATTTATACTGCAAAGTAGCAGTTCCTACTTTAGAAACTTACAGCTGATTAAGTTGGCACTAAATTTTTCATAATACAGACAAAGGATTATCAACCACAGCCATAAGTAAATATTGGTCTGCTGCAAGATTAATGCTAAACAAAAAAAGCCAAACCAAACCGAAACAAAAAAACAGCAATTTTTTTTTTCTCTAGATCACAGTTACCTTGCTGTAACTATAAAGTTATTAGATAAAATACAGTCTTACTTTCTAACTTTCTCTTTGCTATGTGACATGAGTTGTACCAGAACCCGGAAAAAAATAACATAAGTTTGATACAAAAAAAAAAAAAAAATAAAAATGAAGTCACCTGGCCTCACAGGAAGCTTTATAAATGATTGTTCTATATACTCAAAAATCTTGTCCCAACTCAGAATTCAATACAACTCCTCATTTGTAGTCCAGGGGAACACATAAAGTTAAAGGTTTAAAGAGATCAAACTTCAGATAAAATTTAATCGAAAGTGTCAAGTTCACCTTCTTTGTTAATTTCAAGCATCAGAAAATCTTACCTTTTTATGGGGAAAAAACAAAGAGAAGTGATTTCAATCACGATCAGAGTGAAAATTAACTTTTGAAAATCCAAGTTTTCTTGCCATATTTAGCAAACATCAAAACAGTATTTACAGCAACATCAACAGTGCAGCTGTGAGGCAGCCAATATTGCCTCCAACTGTGTAAAACACCTTTTTTTTGCTTTCTTTTTTGAAGTCTTTTCTTCACTTTTCCCCTTCCAAAGACACAAAACCTAGCAAAAATTTAACATGTTATGGTATTTGTATCATTGGAGCAACAACTTGTCCAGCAATCATTAATTCCCAGCTCCTGCATTTATTTTTAATTGCTCTCTCTTGTTGTAACCCAAGAAAGAAAAACAAAAAATGATACAAGTGGGTGCCAGCCAAACTTGTGCACGAAAAATTAACAACCTGCCTCTAAGTAAGGCCCAAAACTGAGATTATAATAGGCTTTCAGAAAACACTAATCATTAACAAAACAGTTCTCATAGTTTGCTAAATTACAGTAATTCCCAGTAAGAGAATGGTAAAGCAAAAGCAGAAGTGGAAAAAGAGCAAAGTGCTGAAAGCATTTATACTGCTTATGTTACTTGATTCATTAGTTGCAACTTCAGTACTTCACCCCTGAATGTCTTTTTTCTTTCTTTGCAGGCTGATGAAAAGGTGGAACAGCAAGACAAGCTTTTGGTGCTACAAACTGATTCTATCAGCTGGTGAGGCTTCACTCTGGAGATGTGTTTCCCTTCCCTAAAGGGGCAAGTGAGGTACAATGAGTATTAAGAAGTAAGAGATGAAGTCATGCGACTCAGTCTTTGGTTCATCTGCAATTGTAACTGCCTCTATCGTCCTCTTCACCTTGGCATCACCAAAAAATATCTGTGCTTGCCATCCTCCTATGTCCTTCTTACCCACCATCCCACTTGTCCTTCAAGTCACTACAAAAATACGCACATATTTATAGACATATATATATAAAGGAGGAACTGCCACATAACTTCTAACTGTAAATTATGTCCCAACATTCAGCCTGCCTGTGTAGTGCCCTCAGCTGACCTCACAGCATGCTGTAATACACTACAAACATCATCTGACCTTTCAGTCTTTGTCACAGTACAGGAGAAATGGATACAGGAGCCAGTGTCTATGAAATTGCATGTAGATTGAGTGTCAGCATCATCACATGCAGAAACACAACAGGGACAATTCAAGTTCATCTCAGGACTGTTCAGAAAATGGCTTCAAGATGAGGAACACTGAAGAGCAACCACAAGAGGATATCCTGAAGTTTCTGCTGCTTCTGCTGCCATTAGCTACTTAAGCTCACTTTCTTCAGAAAGTCCTCTTGGTTCTTTAGGGCATCGTAACATTAAAATGCCTACTATGTACTGCCATGCCATCGAGCCTATAAGCTGGTAACTTTTCCTTGATAAATTTGGAGCTTCAAAGATGCATAAAAGACATTAATATAGCACAACATGAGACCTAAAACAAGCATTGTCACACTTGAAATTCAGCACATGTTCAATGTGAGTGGATGTATTATTAGAAGCTCTACACACCTGTATTAATAGCGTCAGCACTAATCACTAGAGCAAAATGTTTTGTCACCTAGGAACAGAGATGAACAGCAAGTTTCCACATTCACACTGTTTACTCACAAGGCTTTTGAAGAGCTGGTTATGCTCTTGTAACAGATAAATCAATACCAAAGCAATCATGGCCTCCCTTGACAAAAGACTAGACCATGTCACACTACAGTTCTCCCTAGAGCTCCTCACAACAGAAAAGAGCTGCAACCAAAAGCACTCATTTATTTCTTTTCAGTCCCCTGGGAATTCACATGAATTTCCCAGAAGCCCAAAGGTAATACTAATGTACTCTAGTAAAATCAAGATCAGCAAAGATGGAGTTAGAGTAGCAAACATCAAAACTACCAAGTGGCTAATGCATGGAACTGGAAAGCAGACACAGATGTGATGCATGTGTCCCTGTGATTACATTACACAGCTCTTTTGAGCCTTGTTTTGCAGGAAATAAAACAGGCAGATATTGCTTCTACCCCATTTCTTCTGTTAATCCTTTAAAAGATCCTGCCTTTCAAGCTGCTGGTGCACATATGCACACAAACACCATCTGATCTAGCAGAGAGGAGCGTGTAATAAAGAAAAAGATACATGTTTTGAAAATTAGGTTTTATTGAAACTTATCAAAAATGTCTGAAATCTAATTCAGGAAAGGCACGTCAAACTTTAGTGCCTTTTCTTTTTTGCTTTGGGTGTTTCTGACAGCTGAGATAGTTCACTTTCTTCAACTTCATCACAATGTTTTCTTTTCTTTTTCTTTGACTTTTTATGGTCACTTTGGTAACCACTGGAGTCACTGCTAGGCAATACAAGTTCCTGTTCTTCTTGCTTGTCCTTTTTCTTTTTCTTTTTCTTCTTGTTTTTATCATCACATAATCCATTCACAGCATCAACACTTTGCTCTTCTTCATTTTCCCTCCCAAGGTTATCTGTCTCATTTAAAGGCTCTTCTGTGACAGTATCTTCCCCACAGTTATTCAAGCCATTTTCCTGGTGGTCAAGCTTTTGAATTTCGTCCCCATTTGTACTTGCAGTGACTGTGTCAGATTTTTTGGGCTGCATGCTGTAAAGAAATATACAAAATAAACCAAATTAGAGACACAGTATTTACACCAAGTAGGTAAAAGATTAACATTTGCTAAAAACAACAATAAATGTTGCACATTTGCTGCTCTGATCATGTTGCACATGATGCTCTGTGTTACAGTTTAATAGTCTCAAGGTAATTTCTATTACCTTACTAGCTTCCTTCTCACCACATAATAAATATTCTCTTTCAAATCTTAGCCTAAATTTATTCTCTAAAGTGCCATACTTCAGTATTTCCATTGGTGATATCATTTGATATTTCCTCTTTTCTTGTGTTCCTTTATCCCCTAATTCATTACTACACATTGTGTAGTAAAGCTTTTCTGGTTTTTTTTAAGTCATTCACAAACACACACATCTAGTGGCCTATTCAATCATACGTGAGGCACACTGCTGATTTTACCAAGCGATTACCCTACTCTAATTAAAACAAAGGTGATGCCAGAAAATTTTCAAAAAAAGAAGAAAAAAACCTTCACAAAAAATCCCAAAGAACATCAAAAAAAAACACTCCCAGCAGGTACCTTGCAACCAAGAGCACTGGAGAAAAAGTCTAAGTAGACAAATATGGAAAGAATGTAGTTAAAAACCATGGAGGTTTTTATGTCCCCAGAGGCACTGAAGACAAAATTGCTAACTTTAATTGTAAATTCACTGAAATGATCCAGAGCACCCCTCCAGATTAAAAAAAGAAAAAACAAACAAAAAATGCTATGAATTTGCAGTAGGAGTCATATTATACATTTAATTAAAAACAAAACCACACTGGAAGAAAAACATTGCTCAGTAAATGACTGTTTTAAAAAAAATGTGAATGAACTCTTCTGAAGACAGGCTTTATTGCAAGATGCCCTAAAAATTTACAGAGGCCCAAGGAGGAAGGTGACACACATTCTCATCGTTGAAATTCTCATGTTTCAGCAAGTATTTAAGTCATCCACATCTATTTGTCATTATACAATACATATGCACTTGCTTGTGAGTAAGTATCAATGTAACCACTGTGTTCAGGATCCCTGGGCCGTTTGCACTTGAACATCTTATGTCCAAAGCTACTCTTAGACACCTGGATGTGCTATTTTGAGCATCTATTATATATACAATCAACAATTCATAAGTCAACACCCTCAGATTTTTAAAGCTCAAGAAATACCTAATTTTACTTTTTCCAGAGAATACTTCCACGGGAGTTCTGAACAGTGGAAAGTTTAGTTTAAGACAACATATATATATATATATGTATATAGTTTATAAATATATATATACACAGGGATTTGTGTAAAAATAAGAAAGCTTAAAGATTAAGATGTAATTAAAAACACTTAGCTTGCAAAAATACCTTATTAAATCAGTTAAAAATATTCTCTATATTTTTATAGAACCATACCTGCTTTTAGTGAGTTCTCCTCGAATGAAGAACACCCCGGCTGCGTCAGAATCCAAGTGTAACACTCGAAATTTCAGTTCATCCCCTATTTTTAACCCCAGCTCTTGCCACTGTACAAGGGACATTTGTTCAGGCTTAGGGATAGATGCATTGAAGCATCCATGTATCAGGCAGCCAATATGACTAGGGGCCACTTTATTAATTACACCCTAAAAAAGAAAAAGAATGTCATGAAAGTCTATAGCAAAAATCAGCCCTTTCAATGCACACCCTTTAAATATTTAGCTTCCTATGCGGAAAATTTTCAGTAAGAGTTTATGTACAAATTATGAAATCAGTTTCTCTAGCAGTAACTTAATTCTCCTTCACTAAAATCAAAGCTATTGCTGTAAACTCCATACAATTCCTCTGAAAATAGAACTGAACTGCAAGAGAAAAAGTCAAACCATGGGATTTAGCTACAGTGAATACCTGAATAGAGATGGTAACTCCTTCCTTACACTACAGTGATCAACTTTGCTTTGAAGCCATTTCAAGTCTGATTTATTTGCCTAAAATAGCCTTCAAGCTGGCACAGCACTACTTAGCAGCTGAAGAAAGAAAAGACACAGAAAAAGCTTTTATACTCCATTCAGTGGGTTTCTGACACATCTGCATGTGAAACCATATCCACCTTTGGTTTAACCATAGAATGAATGATGGACACTGATAATTTTTCTGTTCTCTTCCTAGGAAGCTGGCACATTCATCCTTAAACACCATTACAAAGGCAATAGCTACGCTGCAAAAGGTACGGCACAACCATGTAAGCCAGCTCTCAACATACTTTACCCACAAGTGCTGAGCAAGGGTTTTGACAAGCTTAAAGCTGTTCTGTGAGCCATACACCTTCTTTACTGAAAGGCAGGCTCCAACTCGAAGTGCTGCTCTTGTGCTTGAAGGAACTCAACTCACGAGAGCACCTTAAACATTCCTGTCACTCTAACCAATGTATCCCTTTGAGAATTTTCTACTCTTTAGAAACAAGCACCAGCAAGCGGTTACGATACACTATTAAATATATAACCCTTTATGACACCATGTTTTAGTAATATATAAGTTATAAATTCAAATTATAAATTGCAAATTCAACAAACCTAGGGACAGACAAAACAGACGAATTACAGTAAAAAGTACTAACACAAACTACTAATAAATTTCTATGATTGAACTACTCATAACTGAATAAGTTATATAAAATATATCTCCACCGAAGCCCAGACCATCTGATGTTAGAGATAAGTCAAGCTTTAACCACTTAATAAAAAGGCCCGCCCCATAAGACGCCAAGGCGTTCACATACCACCAGCTTCTTCCCTTTCTTGGGGCTGAAGATGATGAAGTCCGCCTCGACGTTCAGGTGGATGAATCCTTGGTCGTCGTAGATGTCGCCGAGCTCCCCCACCGCTTTGATGTTGTCGTACGCCACGGGCACGCCCTGCAGGCTGGAAGGACAAGGAGGAGGGGGGCACCGTTAGCCGCCAGGCCGA
>VZTN01013287.1:33903-64357 GCA_013400515.1 Erpornis zantholeuca | reverse complement strand
TTTTTTTTTTTTTTTATAATGGAAAACTGTTAATCCTTCTGGCCTGGAAAATAGGTTCCAGATCTGAGGAGTTTGCCATTCAGGGGAGGTCCAATGTAACCATCAATTTGAAAGAAAGATAGCTGATTATATCTCCTAGGCTACTGTCAAGCCCTTGTACTCCAATCTGATTTTTACAAGTGAGTTTCAGGAGGATCGACACTTGAGAAATATTAAAAGGAAGGATGAGGAATTCAGTTATGTGGATTTTTCTTTTTTCATTTTATCTACAGTCTTTAGCAGGTAGATTATTATCAACTGTGTTTAGGGTAACAAATTAATCTGTCATTTTTTTTGTCTGTATTTTCTTCTGCTGTTAAATGGGCTTTTGTATTGATAGACTGGAAAAGTTGAAGCCTTCACCCCAAATGTAATGGAGATGAGAGACAGTTCTTTTTGAAGTTAAATTAAACTTTGATTAGTTTTAGTCTCCTAAGTGTATGGTTTTGTTTTGGATCTAATATAGACTTGGTTGAATAATACCTAAGCAATCGTTCTATTTCCATCCTACAGGAATGAAAAATAAAATCTCAAATCTGATGGGGATTCTGTTTTCATATTGCAGACCAAAGAGGCTGAGTTCTCATTATAGCATTTTCCTGTTTATCCTGTTCATTGAACCACTGAGATTCCTTTTCCAGGATAACATTTTGATAATTCAAATATAATCTGTTAATTATTTTAATCAGTATTTTATATATGAAAATATGCCTAAATGATGAAGAAATTATTCCTAGATCTCTGCTTGAAGATGAGCATTAAAAAAAAGACATCATTGTAAAAAATTCTGGGTTTATTATTTTCTTGCTGCCCTTCTCAGGTAGTGTATACTACTTCTGAAAGACTGTGATATAATTGATTTTCCTAGAGGAGCTGAGCCTCTGACTATCAATAGCAGTATTATCTACCCTCAGGAAAATAAAGGGTCGTAGTCATTATTTTGAGTGAATACTGAAGAGCTTGGTGCCAATGTTTGCATTTGAGTACAGAAGCTCTAGGTGCTGAAGCAAATGCACCAGCAGTAGATTAGGTAACCTCCAATATGCTGTGCCTTGGAAACTATCAGTGTCGCTCACCTCTGAATGAATCAGTGCTAGGTATCACTTTGTGCCTGAATGGTAACTGAATTTCAAGGTTAAAGACAAGGTAGCATAATTTTTAGGCAGTTGCCAAGTCGTTCTTATTTAAAGAGATTTTCTGTTCTCGTTTAACTTCCTGCTGAGTTAATGGTTTAGTTTGGTACATCACATTCTCACTGACCTGGTTCAACTGCTTACTATTACACCCACCACCCCCCCGACACATGTAAAAATCCCAAGATTTCAGAAGTCATGGTAATTGTAAAAAAACTGAAACCAACCAACCAACCAACCAACCAACCAACCAAAAAACACCAACCTCTTCCCCCACCAAGAACCCCAACCCCCAAACCAAAACCAACGGATATCAAAACAAAATCCCAAACCAACCAATCACCTAACGACCAAGGCAAAACAAAGCATGAGTGTCAGGGGCTCTTCTGTGAGAAACAATTTTAATGTTCCCTACAGTGGTGAAAGTAGGAAAAAAAAAATAAATGAGGTGTGGACAAAATCCTGCTCTCGTATCAGATTCTCTTCTCACTTACCCAAATCACTTAAGAGCATGAGAAATTTTTCTGCTTAGGCGGTGATGGAGGAAGAAAGTCCCAACCTGAGAGAAACTGCAACAAGCCAACAGCAAAATTCAAGGCCTGCAGCTGGCTGTCCTAGTCAGTAGTTTCGTGAGCAGTGCTTCTTTTCTTGCTCCTCTGTGCAGTATGTCATTCTCGCTTCATTCCAACAGAAGAGGGCCTCCCAGTGTAACCTTTAGCAAGACGGTGGATGCTGCTGGGAAATCAGAATGGGAGCTTAGATGCTTTCAGGCTGAGCAAAATAGGCTCTTGCTTTCCGGATGTGGTTGGGAGGTAGGGCCCTGAAGTCCTCTTGAGGCAGCCTGAGTTTTTAAGTGCCCAGTTCTTTAACAGATTACTGATTTTTGGTAAAAATTCTGAGCTCTGGATTAGGAGAAATGTTTCCTCTTGGCTGAGCCAAAGCTTACCCCTTTCTCCACTACTAGCCAAAAACCTAAACAAACTTTGGACATTCCACTCTGAGAGCAAGGGACATAAGGCTTGCAGGGCCTTGTTTGCAGCTCCTCAAAGCATTTATCAGAATTTAATGCTTTTTAATGATGGACTCATCAGTGGGATTTAACGTTCCACAGTCCTAAACTGTGCTTACTCTCAGTTTGAGTCCACATTCACAATCTCCATTGGAGGATTTCTAATAAAATGCAGACCTGCTGTCAAACTGGAGTTCACTAGCACAGCCAGGCTCAAGCTGAACTCCAGGGAGGTGGTGTGAGGACCTTGTGTGCCTTGGAGTGCTCCCAGTTTTTCCATGGCCAGATGAGACAGGTGTTGTGGGGCTGGGCTGGCTTGTAGGAGCCCAGGGCCAGCCCCTCCACAGCAGCATGGTGGTGGCAGCCAGGCTGGCCAGCTGGAGGGAGCTACAGACCGTGCAGGCCATGGGGTTCAGCACACTTAAACCCCACGCTTAGGCCTGTTCCTAATCCCTTGCTGATGAGCTATCCAAGAAATTAATCCGGCTAAATCAGTACTGAGCTCTTTCCCGGAAAGTAGTGTCGCTTCTGCAGTGACCCAGTGCAGAGACTGGGGCAGTTGATGTGGCATATGAGGTCGTCATTTGGAAAAATACACTGTTTTGGTTTTTTTTTTAAATTTTGTTTTCATTTTTATTCTGTTCTCATTCTGTGTCTCAGAGCAGAAGGCAGGATGCCCACATTTGTGTTGCAAATCTTTGGACCGTCGCTACAGATACTTGCAGACAGGAGGAACCGAACAGATCTCCCTGGCAGCCTCCTCACTGCTCAGCTCTGTGCATCCCAACAAAAAAACCGACTTGGGGTGTCTTCATCTTCTTCACAATTTGGTAATTTTCAACTCAGCAGAGAATGATGAAAAAGGTCTCCTGTGATTTTCCACCACGACTGCATTCTAATGAACCTATGCATTATTCTAGCATACAGTATAATTTTCCTGACAATTCACTGCTATTTCCTACTTTTTATTTATTTATTTACCTTTACTGGATGCGTATATTTTTTAATAATTCCTGCCCAAACTCATTATGTTGGATGAGCTCTCTCATGCAGGTTTGTAGATTGAGAATAATTAAAATTCATGGCTGCCACACACTTTTTGTAGGAAATAATACATATGTTTATATGGAAAAATATTTATAGTTCTTATATTTATAAAGACAACCCAAGTCTGCCAAGTTATGAAACTTTATTTGCAAATAAATGTTCTACTTAAGTGTTCTTAAGCCATCGGTATAAACATTGGAAATTTAAATGCCTAAGATATAAGTGCCATCAAAGAAGGAGATTTTAAATTAAATTCTTAGTTCCCAAAAAAATGTGCTGTTTTGACAGAATGTCCTCTCTTTGCCAGTAAGCTGGGGGGCATCTGTAATGTTTCCATTCCTTGATAGAAACAGTATATATCCTGGAATTCCCCAGAATGTACATTTACTTGAAATCAAAAGTTCTTCCAAACAAACATGCAGTGTTCAAGCATGAACCTTTTCGGGGCGTTAAGAGCAGTGTATTTGAGGAAACCATTAAAAGGAGTCATCTTAAAGGCTTGCAGGTATTGCAGACTATAAATGTAGGTGTTGTGAGGGGTGAAGGATGGTGCAGTCTGTCTTGTAGGAGTGTGCAGGCAAGGCAGCTGTGATTGCACTGACTGATGGAAATGGGCATTTTTCACTATTGGGTGCTAATGGAAAGCTGGGGAGAAAGCAGTGAAAATCCCTTTGTTTCTCCCTTTCCCTTTTTGTCTTTCAGTAGATCTGTACTTATAAAATTCATTTATTCTGATTGATCACTTCTGTGCCTGCACATCCACTTACTATTTTTTGCAGTGTTCAGGGCAATGCAGGTTAAGGCCCTGATTCTCACACTGACACCACTACAAAAATAGTTACTAATCATTGGACTTGTCTGAGTGTTTGGCTGCCATTACAAAAGAATCTTTGTTCAAGACAGGGTTCCAGGTTTAACTTTAAAAATACATCTTAGTCCAATTAGTGGAAGCAGTTTCTTAAGCATATCTTTAAATATAGACCTCAAAAGAGATATTAATTTAGCATTTGAGAAGCTGAACCCCAAGGTACATGAACATACTACCCTTTGTTCATAAAGCATGAACAATTACTTTCAAATATTTTTCAATATTTTTTCTGTTTGTGGGATTTTTCAAACCAAATATTGAATATAATACTACAGAGCATTGGGGAGTCACAAGCATATGGCATAAAAGAATAAATTGAACATACAAAAAAATTGTTGCAATGAAAGTGAAGAACTTAAAGATATATCGAACAAACTGACATTAGTGGGATCTTTTTGTTTTGGTTTTGCTTTTGGATTTGTTTTGGTTTTTGTTTTGCATGTTGTTTTTGGTTTGTTTTTTTTGTCATTAAAGGTATGACATGCCAATACATCATTAAACCCTTAAGCCCTTTTTCTCAGAGATTTTTTCCAATTTTTCCAGTCTTGCCACAGAGATGCAACTGGCTCCTTTTTGCCTACACAGTCTCATCACTGACACCATAGAATTACCACAGAGTTAAGACTGTTGCAACATTTTCTCGAAAGACAAATTGCAACAAATTAATATTTATATATCCTTGAAGCTGTTTTGTGGGATGCTCGTTCTTGCTCCCTTACTTGCCAAGAGACTGCTGTGACTCAAGTACATAGCGTAGACTCTGAAAAAGCTAACGTGTACCCCAAGAGGGGGAAGAAAGGTCATTCCCTCTTGAGCAATCCATTTAACATAAGGGAAACATGTTTCTTTCGACAGATGGGATTGTAATCCCTGCATAGTCTTTCGGCTTCTCTTGACAGCTAGCTTTGAAAGCTAGCGAGAGCAGAGGTCTGGCTGTGCGGCGCTAGGCGTGGGCTGGAAGCAGCGTAGGTGTGCCTGTGCCACACGGTGCGCTCCTGTAGGTGACCTGCAGTGTGCAGGAGCAGCGCATCCGTGTGTGTGTGGGTCTGTGGTCGGGTTTGTCAGCCCCACCCACCAGCACCGCCCAGAAGCTCAGGTCAGGGGTGCCTCAGTAATACAACTTCACCGTGGCTTGCTCTGCATCTGTGTTCTCTCCTTTTGGCACAGTGTGAACGTTTTAAGATCCTAGGTGTATAGACATCAGTGCTAAACTTGCCAGTCTGCAACAAATTCACTCAAGAGATCTGTCTATCCATTGATGGAAATCAGGGAAGGAGACAGATTCTAAAATGTAAAATAATTCCTTATTTTCCTCATTACTCCTACAAGTAAAATAAGCTGTTTGTCTGACAAGAAACTGGAGAGAGAAAGCTGACAATATGAAATGTTATTCACTTTTAATATCCTTGTAGGATAAAGATTAGTTCAAAGCAATCAAGGAGAGATGAGATGAGAACTCAGCCTACTAGCTGTAGGTCCAATGTAACTTTGGTGAGGTAGGGATGAATGGGATAAGAAGATAAAGATACTGACATAATTCCCATGCACAGGACAGAAGGAATAAGTTTACATGGGAAAATTTTAAAGGATTAGGAAAGAAGGTATGTGTATGTACATATACCTACATATACATATACATATACATAGTCTGGAAATCTTCCCCACAGTGAGGGAATTTAAGAAGCTAACCCAAGAGAAGGTTAAGAAATTTCTTGATCCCCATTTGTCCCAGGCTCCTTAATTTAGCAGACGATAGCCTAGTGAGATCCAGTGCCTGGGAAACCTGAACAGAAACAAATCACTTTAAAGTGGGAAAGTTTGTGCTCCTTGGAATAAGGGAGGTGATAGATTACATCATTTGATGGAAAAATATGTATTGGTTCCAAAGATGTTATATGATTGATAAAGGGATTATCAGATGAAGTATATTGTCTTATACTGTACAGAAGGAAAAGTTAGCCATGAAATCCATTCGGGTATTTCTTCATGTTTGAATATCTTAATTTACAAACTCAACAGTTTTCTTCATAGTTTTATGCATTATTTTTAGCAAGAGTAAAATAGAAACAAAACAATCCATTGCATAAATACAATCATGCAGAATCCCATGCCTATTAGATCCACAACTCTTGGACCATTTCAAGATCTCTGCTGCTACCACCATAGTGTGGGTACAAATATTAACCTACTGTTCTTCATATGTAATAGTTAAAAAAGGACACATACTTTTCCAGGGTGCTACACAGTTAATAAATTGTCCTCAGAAAAATATTAGCTATCAGCATTCCTGGAGTTTATTCCTGGATTAAAGGGGGAAGAGAGCAATGATATCAGTAATGCAGCAAACCACAGGAATTTAATACTGTCAGTCTGCATATTTGGACTTCATGGTTTAGATTTAGATTTGCCTTGTTTGCAATCTCACTGTAAAATGAAGGCATTGATAGGTGTTTCCTTTCCCTGGGCAAGGAAGGCAAGAATTGGTTCAATGCTAAGCACTTTAGAGGAGACAGCTGCATTTTAACAGAAGACATGATCTCCTGACTTGAACCAGCATGAAGTGGGAGGGAGGGAAAAAAGGGCTCCCCTAAAGATGTGGGAGAGGAGCTGAACAAGTTTGTGGTCCTGGTAACATAATTTGATTTTCTCACACTAGCTACTAGCCATGGGACTCAGGAAAGGGGGTAGGAAATCCTGATGGTTCTTAGATCTCTTTTAATGCATGCATGATTTCTTAAGAGTGTAGAAGGAAGTGGTGTTGACTTGTATTCTTGGTTTATATCAGCAGAAATATGTGCAGCTTTTCAGTTGTGCTTATGGTGCCTCTTTGTCCGTGCCTTCCCATTGCACATTATGCCAGTTCATTTAAACACCTATTTTCAATATGCAGATTGAAGCTATTTTTAATTAATGTACCTGGTCAACCTGTTCAAAATGCCATAACTTCATATATTTTTAGAAAGACATATTTTTCAGTTTATGGCAGGATTTTAAATGAATTTCAGAGTGATCTCTGGGAAAAAAAAACCCAAACCTTCTACTGATTATGAAGCAAAATTGCACTGATGTGGAAGTCATTAAAGCAGCCTGCTATGACTTGTGGTTAAAGTTCATAAAAGATACCTTACAGCAAATCAAATGTAATGTAAGGGGAAAAAGCTAAAAAACCTGCCACTTCTGCATATGCTTGGAGCTTATTTGAGGGTACCACAGAGCAATTGTGAGGGTGCTCTGCACAATTTATTGTTAATTCTCTGGCAGAACTCGATGTGTCCATGCTGTGTCTTCAGTGTTTCTTTGACTGCTTTGAGGAGAGGTGGCAGGAGAGACCCTGGTGCAGCCCTCTGGACTTTCTGCTCCAAGTCAAAGCTGCTTGTTTCTGTAGCAGAACAACACTCTCACAGCCAAGCAAGTCTCTCCAGGCACACACCTTCTGTTGAAATTCCAGCTACTGATTGATCTCATGCAGTTCCTTTTTTATCCTTCAGAGCACCAAATTGCATTCTCAGAATTTTATAATTAGGAGTAAAAAGGCCTTTCCAAGCAAGCTTCCCAAGGTCATTTAGAGCTCCTCAGGCTGATGATATTAAACTGGGATGGGTTTAGCATCTTTGATCAAATTAAGTTTTACCAAAAATATTCTGCTATTTTCTTCTTATTGTTTATTTTTCTGACCCGCTGGCAACTCTGAGTCTGTCTGGTTAGCCCTTGTACAAGCTCTAAAAGTATTTCTCAAAATCTGTCTCCAGATGCGTGTACAACAGCTTTGGTTGTACATGATGGTTGGTTATGTTGGAGGTTTATAGTGGAACTAAAGATGTCACTTTGATACAGAAAAGGAAAGCTAGACAGAATCATTTTAGGCAGGAAGATTATGTAGTAATATCTACAACAATATGGTAGTCTAGTGCCAGTCTGCCTTTAGCTATTTCTAAGCATTTAATTATAAAAGGCTCCTTTTAACTCCTTAACCTGGCTGGGACTGGGATCTGAAAGGATTAAAAATGGCTTAAACCATTAGACTCTCTTTTCACTGTATCTTTAAAATCACACTGTCAGGGAAAATTTAGATATAAGCATGACTATTTCTGATTATGGCTTAATGTATATCAATTTGCTATTGAATGTGAACTGCTCCACTGTTCTTTGTACCTCTCCAGACCATCTGAAGGGAAATTCATATGTCTTAATAGAACAAATATATATTGAAGATTGTTCAGGACAGAGATTTAAAACATATTATATGCCCTTTTTTGCACAGTGTGCAATAAGCACTGATGATTGTTGTAAATTCAAAACCTGCATGTTTCGCATCAGCTGAAGTTCACTGAAATTACAACAATAGCATAAAATATAGCCTAAGATATTATAGCATACCTCAAGGACTTACCAGCTAAGTCCACTGCACAAAGTTCAATAAGTAAGTTCCTTCAGGAAGAGTGTTGCTTGACCTAGTAAACAACAACCAAATACCTCAGAGAGAATCTGAGCCAGCATCTGATTTTACAGCAGCATGAATCAGACAACTGTGTCAACGGCAATACATGTTTCATCCTATTTAGATTGAAAAGGACTTTGGTGCCCAGCCTTCAAGCTATTGGTGTAGATACACTGACTGGTCACATTCTGAAAAGTGAGAGGTTTTTTTTTTCATGCAGTTGGATTGATGCCTTGAGTTTTAACTTTTATATTTTTTCAAATCCTGTACTGCCTAGTGTAACTCTGAAGTTCCTTGTAGCTCATTATCTGCTGATCTCCTATGCTGAGACAGACATACCAAAGCCTCTCTGGCTTGCTCTCCAAGGGTACCCAGACCATCCTAGGCCCAAAAGTGTAACCTTTCTTCTTGGGGAGGGGAGGGCAAGCTTGAAGAAATTACATCACTAGCTAAAGTTTTAATTGGTGAATTTATGCTGATATGTAAATGGACCAAACCTATAAAAGTGTGAAGAACTCGTGACCTGTCATCCATCTTGGGATCCACTGGGGCAGGAGCCTCTGGACCCCCAGGGTGTACCTTTGAAGGCCTTTCAAATAAATACCTCCTTTATTCCCTTATTCCTGTCTAGTCTCTGGTTTTAGGTAGCCAGATAAGGCATCAGGATAAGTAAAATGAATGTTCTTTCATCTGTACCAGTAATGAAAACATACAGAGAATGTTTCCATTACAGTTGAATTCTGTATGCAATTATGGAACAAAACCATTAAACAAAGTGAAACTTTTCCCAGAATTCCCCTACCACATACCACATATTGTGGTAATTTACTTTGAATTTAAGAATTCTGATCTTCTTTTTGTGTCTCAAGTAGCAGCACTGTTTGTCACATTTGTTCCCAAGTCTTTTCAATTCCAGATTTGCATTTTCAAGGCTTTTATTAATGTAGGGACAAGCCAGTTTTTCTACATTCTACAGGCTTGGCCCCAAAATAACAAAAAACCCCTACCAGTTGAATTTGGGGCCCAGATCTCTTTTGTTTACTTCTAGCACCTCTGTGAATGCAGCAGAAGTGGTGTGGTGGTATTTCATAATTTACAGTAGGGCTTCAAACATTATGAGCTTAGAGAAGGTATCCTCCTTTCTTTCCCAAAGTGGCTGTTGTACTGCACTACTGCGTTGGATATAGAAGAAGCACCTATTTCCCTGCACTATCCCGTCCTCTCACTAACATGACAGGAAATTAAGTGTTTGTGATAAATAAGGGGGTGATGTTATGGCCAGTACTTTTATGTCATTCCTGAGAAGATCCTGAGCTACAACTCCAAACTACTCCAGGATCTGAAGCTACCATTCCTAGTCCTGACATGTCACAAGAGACTCTGGTGAACTGCGATGTTATAGTTGTGCTATGGAGCTGGTGATGAACCTCAGCCAAGTAGTTCCAAGGTGGATTTTTGAGTAGTTTTTAAATTTACTCTTGATATTATTTGACAAGGCCCTTTTACATGTTTTATGCTGAGACAATGAGGAATGTTACAGAACCACCTGCTCAGGTTGTATGTTCAATGTGCATTTTTCAACATATGCAAATCTCTGCACCCATTTATACCATGGTCCTGCCTTGGCAGGTTGTGTCCAAGGCTGCAATAAAAACGCTCCCATAAGGGGCATGTGCTGGGGACAGATATATCTCATGCTTCCTGCTGCAAAGGAAGACAAGTATCAAACTGAAGGAACAATGGCCTCTGTAAAGAGCACAAACAATCTGTAATGTACTGAAGGAGAAGTTTAAAGACTTGTAGTACCTGAAAAGGGGAGCACCTTCTTGAGCAGACGTACCTTAACATCTAGTTGTTTTGCTAGGACAGTATCTGTATTCTTTATGAACCTGAACAGTTTCATTAACAATTTCTAAGGTATGTAATAAATACTGGACCTTTGAGGAAATTTAAAAGCTCTTTGGGAGAGTAATTAAGTGAAGAGAAGCCTTATAACGTGAACCATTTTTTGACTCATATGCTTAGCCATCCAACTAATTAGCATGGAGTTTAAGTGAGAGACTTAAATTGCAGTGAAGGTGTTCCCCATGTTGTAATTAGATGGGAAATTCCCTTACGGACTTCAGAAGTTCTTAGATTTAATGATTATTTTATACCATATAGATTCACAAAAGGATTTAATGTAATTTATAGAGGTTTTTATGGTGTGGTTTGAACATTAGTAAGTTTCTATTCATACCTGTCTGGGAACATGAGTATGAATCACCAAATGTTGCCAGTCATCAGTGATGCTCACATCTGAAACTCATGTTGCTGTGCTGGGCAATACTTCAAAGTCATGGACTCACTATGTAACATATGAGTGATTTTATATTAATATTTTATATTTTGCTGTAAATGTTCTGTTGCAGATCATAACTTCCATTTTTCATGGCTATACAAACTAGGCTATACCTAGTGGCTATACCACTAAGTTCTACAATAAAGTTTGGGGTCAGTTAAAGCTGCTACCTTAACAAACCTGCTGCTTTAACATACCCCCAAACTTTATTGTGGGTGTGGAGAATTGCTGGTAACTACTGACCTTGACCATGACTCTGTTCAGCCTTCATTTTTCTCCTTTCTGAGCTTGCTTCATTGTTATAGAAACTTTTCAATATATTGTGCTAAACTGCAAGCATGACAGTTCAGCTTTGCAAGATCTTTCTAACAAGAAAAAAAACAAAAATCTCTCTAAACTCTCTGGTTTAGATTTCATTTTATTTGTCATCTTTTATGAACAAATTACGAAATATACTTCATTCACAAATTGGAAATATTTACAATTTCTTTACAACAAGGCATTATTGAGGTTTTGATTTATGGCATTCTTAGAGCATTCTGTCTTTCAAAACAAAGACATTGGTGTTGTTTTCAGCACACTGTTCAGTTACACTCTGGATCTGAAATGGGAGCTTTTTTGGAAGAGGAGTTTGCACTCTCTTTTGATGTGATCTACTGGGAAAACTGAGGCAAGATGCATTCAAAATGTGAAGAGAGGGACTGTGTAGATGTGTTCCTGTACCGTGCCATGATCTGAAGCCATCGTATTACACCAGATGCTGCTAAGTGGAGAGGAGAAAAAGATTCCCCTGAGCCATTCTTCCTCTGCCTTCTTTGAGTGGGCTAAATGCAGTTCAGTTTATTTTTTTTCTGATGTTCGAGTCTTCATGAGAATAAGTCTTGAGAAGTCTATTTCAAATACTATCACAATTCAGAAAGATTATTCAGACAAAAAACTGAAAGAGAGTAGCCAGGAAGTGCATAAATATTGTATATCCGCAAAATGTTTAGGAGACAAATTTTGAATATGATTCTAAAAGGGAATTGCAACTGGGCTGGTCTGCCGTTGTGACATTTGAGCCATAAAAGCTAGGATAGTTTCATTTTTTTAATTTCTTAGAGTCTGTTTTTTCCTGAAGAAAATTCTAAAACCACTTTCTTCCATGGAACTTTTAAAAATTTCTTAATATACACTTCCATTATAAATCAGATGTGGGCCACCATTGCTTAGGTTGTCTGTCATTTCCTAGAACAAGAATAGAAAACATTAATTAAAATTAGAATTATTGTAAGGTGTTCAAAATTCAGTTATCTAAGGTTGTGATGAAATTTGAACAAACCCTGAATTTCAAACATTCAGAAACACTTTACATTTTTATTCAGCCTGATAAATCTCATTATGGAAAAAAAATAGATTTCTTCCTACATAAATTAAGTACATTTCAAAGCTGATAGACTCATTGATAGTGACTGAGTTGGACATTACACTCAGACCACATATACAGCATTGATGGCATCTGTACAAGTTTGTGATGTTGTCCTTTGAAATCACATCAGCTCAAGCTTGAAAAGAACGAAATGGTGAAGTCTCTGTTTCCATTCAAACCTCTACCTGTGCTGACATGCTACAAACAGATGCCATTCAATGCCTGCTGAAATAGACATTTTGGAAATAAATCTACATCCAAACAGCATCTAAGGGTTTTAACCTTGAGGTGGGACTGATTTTACTTTTCCCTTAATATGCCAGTCTACAATTTTTAGTAGTTCAGGGATTGCTTCTCCAGCAGCAGGTGAGTCATCCCAGAGTAAGCTGACCGGCTCATGAGTCAGAATCCTAAAGCACCTAAACCAAGATTTGTTCAGAGATAGATTTTCTAATTCTCAAATTGAAATCCAAACCATACCCCCTTAGCAGCTGTCTAAGTGTAGAGATGACTACATTAATTAAACGGTTCTCTGATTGTCAAGGGATCAACACTGAGTTTATGGTCAGAACTAACTAATTCTGAGCAATCCCAGGCCTGTGCTATACCAAATTGAATCTGGATGCAGAAATAAGTGATCTGCTTATGTCCAATGGCAGAGAACATTCAGCTATGGCAAGAGAAATGGGTACAGGTAAAAATGCAGCTTGGGGTATTTCTAAAATTCAGGTAGATGAGGTGGAGATGCCACTGTTGGACTAGTTCTAAAACAGTTGCATGATGACCAGAGGCTCTTCTCTGCATGGAAAGATTAAATTCACCACTTCTTCCTCCTAGGTACACTTGGAGAAAAGGTGGAATAAAAGGGATTTGTTTGTCCCCCTTCCTGTGGAAGCTTCTGTAAAAAAAGTGAAGCAAGATTCACTGGGCTAGACAGAGAGAGAGAGAGAGAGAGAAAAAGACAGAAAGAAAGACCCAGCTCTATAGCATAGTAGCTGAGATTCGTGGTAAAGAGAAGAAAGTTATACAACCTGGTCTTTATTACTAGTCTTACTCTGTCTCTCTCTTATTTTAATCCACAATATTTGGCAAGTAGAAACCAGAACTCAGAGAAACGTAAAGTTAAAAAGCACTGATGCCTCCTTTCTCAGGTGTTCCCAGCTACATCTTAAAGTAAATCACAGGACTTAATTGTCCCCTCTGCAGTTTTTGAAAGAAGTGATATTCTGTTATTCTCTACAATGTAAGCTTAGGGTAATTAAACCAAGTAGCCTTGACAATTAATACTCCTGAATCATGCATAAGCTTCAGAGCAAATCAGGTGTAAAACTAATTTTGAGTATTTTCTACCACCCAGATCTCCATTTGCAGATGATAGCGTTGGAAGTTTTGGTATTGTGCCTGACTCTCCTCATATACTTATATACATGCATATAAGAGGAACATGCATGCCTAACACTGGACTGTGGATCCCAGTTTGGGGGTGGTCTGCTCTGAAACAAGGCACTATGATATGCATATTTTTGGGTGCCTAAAGCCTTTGCTGGATCTACACTGAAGGTATCTGTCAGCTGGGACAGGGACCAAGAATACCAAAGCCATTTAATAGCAACTATCAGTCAGCCATATTTTGATAGTAATAATCTGTGGGAAGGGTACTCAAATTTCCTTTTGTTAGCTTCATCACTTGAGTCATCTGCAGACATCAGCTATTAGAATATCATCATAATTTCAGAAAATATAAAAACCCATTTATTTTCCTGGATATTTCTATTACAAAAAAAAAAAAAAGTTAATTAAAACAAAAAGTTGCTTAATTCAGGGAATGAAGGAGCACACAGATTAGAAGCGGAGTGAATTAATGGTGGCTACATCCAAATAAGAGTATTTGGATGCCTATAACTAGGTTGAATATTTTAAATACTCAACTTACTTCCGGATTGCAGCGTTCACCACGTAGAGTTATGTCACTACCTGGAAGCACCATTCCTGCCTCAGAGTGACATCACAGCATCAGCCAACTTTGCTTAGCTGAAACTATGACTTCCTCGTAGAGGTGGCCCTTCCTGAAGTGACATAACAACATGGTAGCTCCCTAGTGTTCAGCGTACCTTGGAGGTAACTCTGGTGTCGGGGGAATCACCGGACAGCTGGGCAGGTCGGTTATTTCAATACCCCTCAATCTCTAATATAAATATAACAATTATACAATAAATATAGCACAAACAAATGCACATGCAGTACACGTCTATATTACTGTATATCAGTATAAATATGCAATATAGTCTTATATAGAAAACACTTTTAAGCTATTTTCTAAATTAGGGTCTAATTTAATGTAAGTTTTTAAGTGGACTTTGTTATTTTTTAGGGGCATGCCATGAGCTAGTGTACCCAACCCTACCATCAACAGGCAGTCTAAGGGTCTAGGAAGTCCTGAGTGAGGCCATGTGTATGTGCATACTTGGCTCTACAGCAGATAGGAGGGAAGTCTGCCACTGGTGGGGTGCATCCCACATCTGCTGAGCGTGGGATTGCTCTGCACGTGCAGCGCGGCCCAAGATAAGTGGACACCTGCCAGTCCTTGCTGCTAAGTGTCAAGAGCTCAGTAGGTCAACAGGCCATGAAGGGAGGCAGTGAACTACTGCTATACATGGTCATCTTCACCCCAAATTGATGGGGTTGGCAGGGTTTTTTTTATTTTGAAAGTTTTTTCTTTCCAAGCCATTTCTTCTTCCTTTCCCTCTCTTCTTTTCTCCCATCTTTGTCCTTGTTGAGGCAAGAGCCTCTCTAAAAGTCAAGATCTAGCCCTCCATCAGCAAGACCATCATATTTGCCTAATAGCTCATCAGAATTCTTCTGCATTTTAAAATGAGATGAAGAAATGTATTTCTTTTGTTGATCTTATCACCCTGCTTTATGTTACTGATGTAATATCCACTATTTAACTTTTTGAAATGTTTAAAACATCATCTTTTTAAAATGTTTCAAACATTCTCTTTTAAAAACATTTTACAAACATCTAAGTCTATATTCAGTCTATATTTCTCCTTGGAGTCTTATCTCATTTAAGAAACCAAAGAATAATGACGAGTCATTTTTAACTGCTATATCATATTTTGTCATGGAATCTGGAAACAATTCTACAGTCTGAGCAAATTAATTCTTGTTCTGCTCTTCAGAGGTTTCAGTAGACAACAGACTCTTGAACTTAACAGTAATGCAAACTTGCATGTGGAAGTTTAGGTGGGCAGTCCACTTCACTTTTGTTCTTTTTTCTGCTAATTTCTCAAATGAAAGGCATTGGATAGATACTAAGTCCAAATGCAAAGAACAGGGTTTACAGCAAACACTTAAGTCCTCAAATATGATTGAGATCTGTTAAATCGAGGAAGCAATCTCAAGAACTCAATTCAATTAATTGTTTTGATCCTATGTGCTCTGCTTTGGGAGCTTCAGTTTCATCACCTAAATATGTTCCTATACACCTTGGTAGGCTTCCTGTTAATACAGAAAGGAAGTAAATGCTCAGTGCTGCTGCAAATGAGCCCAGTTACCTTTAGGTGTCTAAATATGCCCTTTGATGCTTAGGTTAAGTCATCTAGGTTTGTGAACTGCGGCTTTTCTGTTTAAATAACCTAATTTATAAGCTGAGTACTTGGGAGAGGAAGAAATTGATTAAATCCTGGAAGCATGTAATGATGTGGTTACAGAAAGCTTTCTGTGCTTTTTTCACAGTACAATACATGATAATCCATATTAATAAGGCTTCCAATTATTTATGAGGTACTATATTTAGCAGCTAAGCCCCTGAATAGCTATACAATGGAATTATGTTGAAAATGGATGTGCTTCATTGAAATGGATGTACTGCAAATATACAGTACCTAAAAATAGCTCCATATAACAGAACATAATAAAGCTTACACAGAATGGCAGCATTTCATTTCCCAGAAGTTCTTCCTCACATAAAACTGAACACATCTCTTGCCAACTGTAAACGTTAACACATACAGTAACATTTCAGGAGAAGCAGAACAAATAAGGGACGACACACAACTCACTTTTTCTGCCATTTCATGGGAGTGATGCAATGAATGTTCCCTTTCTGAGAACATTCGCCTTTGTTCATAGCTGGCTAGCCGACAAGTGAGCCATGAGGAAAGGGTGCAACCACCAATTCCAATGCATGCAAGAGACATGGAGGCAAGATGCAAAGAATAGAGAGCAGATGACTTCTTTGTCAGAGCACGAAGAAATTGAAAATTTAAGATTCCTCCTATTAGTCCACAGATGCAACAGGCAGAAAAAAGTATCATCTGTCAGGAGAGACAAGAGAGGTTATGTCACAGTAATATTTTTCAGAGATGGATTTATGCTTACAAAATATGAGACTAACCATTGTTCAATTCTTTGATAGCATCATTCACTGCAAAACACTGCACAGACAGCTATTTAACTCTTAGCTCCCACATTGCTCCCGCACGCCAAGGGAATACATTATCTTCTGGTATACAACAGTTAAGACTGATGTTGCGTGTAAGAAAAAGTTGGGTAAAATGAGTAGGTAAAGTTAAAACCTATTCAATGGGAGGACTGCTGGGACACAAATCTGATTTCCAGCTGTTCATACAAAACAGTTAACATGACAGAATGTGTCGTAATTTTCTATTGTGTAGTTTATCACCATGCCTCAGGAGTGAATGCCTCATGTATTTGTAGTGAATCTCTCTTGCTTTGTGTGCCATCTGACTCTGACTCCTGCTCATTTATAATTTATTCAGTCAGACAGCAGATTAGAGGCTTTCTGCAGCTTTTGTGGGGTCTTTGAAAGTGTTCAAGGTGAATGTGCTGGTCAAAGAAGCAAAAGAAACAACAAAGAAATCTCTGATGCTGCTTTACAGAGGGTCAGCTTGGTGACTATATGGTTGGTTGGTTTGCTTGATTTTAACTTGATTAAAATGTTCCTGGGAATTTTAGAAGGCTGTGAAACAGGCTGCAATCAATGAGACATATTTAAAGACCTCCTATGGCTTTCAATTGCAAAGATGTTAGGCTGGTTCAGGATGTGCTTTAACCACAAATTATTCAGGAGCAAAAGACCTTATTATGGAGACAGTGCTAAATGATTATCTTATTCACTTCCCTTGATACTGCTGACCTGTCAGAGGATGATCTAGATGGGCCTTTGATGTTTCTCGATACGACCTTGTATATGCATTTATCTACTGTGGTAGCAAAAACTTATGGAGTCGTAATGACTACTTCTGTACATAACTGGGATGAGGATTTCATCAGGAATGTGGCATTGAGGATGTATATTGCATTCCACTGGCAAGTAACTATTCCATGATGATGCCTTAGGTTTTAATTTTATATTTTTCAAATCCTGTACTGCTAGTGTAACTCTGAAGTTTTCTGTAGCTCGTTAAGTGCTGTTCTCTGTGCTTTTCTCTGTGCTAAGATAGACATAAAAAAACCTCTAACTTGCCCTTCAAGGACACCCAGAAACAAGAACTGTAAACCATCATCTTGGGAAGAGGGGGGAAAGCTGGGGAAATCATATCTTTGGCTGGGTTCTGGTTGGTGAATTTATGTTGTTATAAAAGAGTGAAGCACACGTGACCTGGGGACATCCATTTTGGGATTCACTGAGGCAGGACCTCTGGAGCCCAAAGTGTGCACCTGAAGGCCTTTTTAATAAATACCACCTTTTTTCCTTTATTCCGTCTAGTCTCTGTTTCTAGATAGCCATTTAAGGCATCAATGAGACCTCCGGAACAGATGGCTTTTAGAAACTGGTTAGGGTATACATGTTGTAAGAAATGGAACATTTATTTTGAGAGGGTTTAGGATAACTCATTGATATTAAAAAATAATTGGAAAGAACTCTTGATTCCCATCACACTTATACTAGTTTTATGTCACTTTCATCTATATGTGGTAGAATAATCAAGCTGAATAACACTTAACGGCTATGATATCTAGAAACAAACTTGGTCAGCAGTCTTATTGAGATGGCAAACCCAGTGTTGTTTTTTTAAGGAGAGAAGATACATTCCAGTGACATTACTAAGAAGCATTTATTGACTTTACATAAATCTATACTAAGTCTTTTCCCATCAAAGTTTATCCAAATACAGATAAATAGGGATGTATGGCTTAAATAGCATGACCTCCATAGGCTGTTTCAGAACTGCCTTGTTTTTTATGATTATTCCATAGTGCTGATCTATTTTTTTGGATTGCTGACTTGCAATTTTCCTAGCTGTTTATCAAAAACACTTGGATTCAGAAAGCCCCCAGTAAAGAATTCAAATTAGATAAATAAGCCTTTCAAATACTTATGTGCTATAGATGCAGTGGAAAAACTTACGACAAGTCCAGACTTTTTTTTGGCGCACAATATTCCGCATATGCCGCAAAGCAGGAACTGCAAAAAACCAAAAAAACCAAACAATTATTTCATCATTTAAGGTATGAAGTTCAAATCCCACTGTGTTGCCGCAGTTTAGGCAATTCTTACATTTGTCAGCATTTTGGTCACAAACCTTAAGTTTCAGGAGGTTATAATTCAACCATAAACACTCTTATCTGATAAGAAACTGGAATGAGAAGTCAGAGTGACCATGATAACTCAGGAGAAAAGAAAGGAAGTCTGAATTTTAAGCTGCTTAGGTATGCAAGTTGGAAAACAAAACCCCAGAGTTGCAAGCTGCAAGTTGCAATGCCTTTTTACTGTTTTCTTTTTCTCTCAGAAAAGTTTAGCAAGATACTAGTCAGTGATCCAAATCATCTACTTCTAAGCATAGCATAGGGACTTACTGCCCTGATCCTACCATCTGAACCCCTGAAGGATCACATATGGATCGTTGTCTTCAAGACAGTGTAACTCTGGGCAAGAATGTAATTCAGTCTTGTCTGTGGGTGCAGGTGTAAATATGAGTACATCTGTTGGTCTGACTACTCTGGGTGTGCAGAAAGATCTGTTTCAGACTCTTGATAGCCCAGTTTGCAAGAGATAGCATGAAGATATCTGTCCTTTTTTTGTCATTCCCTCACAAAAACTGACCTAATTGTAGCATTAAGCATTAGGCAAAAATTAATTAACGAAACCAGAAAAACGCCTACCAGCTGATAAAAATAGATGGTAATGCTTAACAGTGACCTCTGTCAAAGACCAGTGATGTCCTCTGATGTCTTTTTCCTCCTACTGAAAAGCTTAATGAGGAAAACAACGAATAGTCCCCAAGGGAGCAGTCATGGTAGGAACTACAGTAGTTGTATGAAAGCAATAAGGCCTTCTCCAGGTTTTAGCAATACTGCTGAAGGATTTCCTTGAGACCTCATAAACCCTTTTATTAAGAAATCTATGCTACTTATTTCAATAAAGCTAACCCTACACCCCTATTGGCAAGTAATTTTATAGTTTTAAAACTGGATTTTTCCACATCCTTTTTGCATTAAGATGGTATTTCTAGCAAAAGGCTCTGCTTGACCCTGATTTAGAATTAAATCACAAAACAGACCTTGATGTTACATAAGAAATTAAAAAAAACCCCGAACAAACCAAAAAACTAAGGATTTCTATACAGCAATCAGGATCTGTGTAATATATTGCAAGTACTTCTTATTTACACCCTAAAATTTTGCTACTTCACTATTTCAGTTGAGGAATTGCTTTAACTCATAGTTTATCTCTCTCTAACTAAAGTAGTTAATGTGTATAGCTAAGTATAAGCCTTGAGGTATCTTTTTACTCTGAGTTAGACCCATGAAATCACTTCCCCATAATGAATGTGGATACATTTTACACTAAGCATGGGATGTGAATGTAATACCAATCTGATTGTGGAGAGGGCTGGGTCATGCAGACCATGGTGCTGAATGGCTCAGGACATACCAGAATACACAACTGGTGATTGCTGCTAGAACCCACTGAGTGGAATAACAATAAAACAACACAAATCACCAGGGGCAAGGCTCCCTCTACACCTTTCCTACAGGCAAAGAAGATTTCAGCTCACCACATCTGCCTTGTAAGCATTCACTCAGGCATTCTGAGAAGTTTTGGGGTTTCACTCCCAGTTCTGCCATTGCAGATTGCCTTCGACTGAAGGCATGCTTCTGATTTTCACACGTAGTGTTTTGTATTTCTTAAAATGCAGAAACCTCAAACGAAATTTGTTGAAGACATCTTTGTAATTAAGTTCTATTCAGTCAGACTTGATAAAGTGTATTAATAATATATTTTCTCTCAGTAGTGATTGAATAGGATTGAAAGGAAATTTTTGTATATAGAAAAATTAATTAGTGTCGGGACATATGATCATAGATAATTTTAACTTGTTAATTAATTTAAAAAACTGTGGGTTTGATAATTTAACTTCGAAGCTGAAAGAGTATGAAAGAGAAGGTCACACATTTTTTCAGCAATGCTTTAATTCTGCTCCTGTTTGAGTCAATGAAACTAATCTATGAGCCCTATGGTACCAGCTTCTCAAAACAAGTGATAACTATTACATTTAAAGTGTCTGACTACCTGGAGTAAAGATCTGGATGCAGTAGTTAAAGGCACATGAAGTTTGCTAATGATACTAAACTAGGAAATACCGTGGACTCTGTTAAGTGTAGAGAGGTCTTACAGAGAGGTGTGAATAGACCTGAGAGCTGGGCAATCACCAACCATATGAAATTTAACAAGAGCAAGTGCCATACTCTGCACCTAGGATGGCATAATCCTGGTTATACATAAATATTGGGGGTCAAGAGATCAGAAAGCAGCCACATGGAAAGAGGCCTGGGGGTCTGGCTTGATGCCAAGTAGAATGTGAGCCAATAGTGCCCTGGCAGCAAAAAAATGCCAACTGTCTCCTGGGGTACACCAAAACTGGGGTACACAGCATCACCAGCTGGTCTGTCCTGCTGTTTTCTGCTCTGGTGCAGCCCCATGATGAGCACTGTGTGCTGAGTTGGAGGCCTCAGTATAAGAAAAGTATCAAACTATCAGAGTGTGTCTGGAGGAGGATGACCAAAATGAAAGGTCTCGAGGGCAAGACTTACAAGGAGCAGCTGAGGTTACTTGGTTTGTTCAGCTTGAGGAAGAGAAGGCTGAGGGCTGACTTCCACACAGTCTACAGTCCTCAAGGGAGGTAGTGGAGGGAGAGGTGCTGATCTCCTCTCTTTGAAGATCAATGATAGGGCACAAGAAAATGAAGTTTCATCCGAGGAAAGTTCTTTGCTGAGAGGGTGGTCAATCACTAGAAAGGGCTCCCCAGGAAAGGGATCAAGAGTGTCAGAGGTCAAGGAGCACTCTGGATGCTGCTCTTATTTGGTATAGCATTAGGAAGTCCTGCAAGCAGCATGGAGTTGGACTTGGTGATCTTCACGGGTGCCTTTCAACTTGAGAAATTCTACAATTTTATCATAATATTGCATTGTGTCATGTATACTCTGTATGTATTTTCTCTCTCTACATCTACATGTAGGCAAGGAATAACACGTTCCATTATTAAAGAACTAAAAGAGTTCTTTGTATTCTAACTCAGAGGAATTAGATATTCATGCTTCCTCCACATTCTTTTGTTTAATCTTGGGGTCATGCTGAAGTTTTATAATCTGTATGGCTATGAGATAAACAAGTTGTGAAACCAAATGCACTCAAGTGCCTGAATACGTTAAAAACCTTGGAAGAAAAGCACCCAGGGAGTAGCAAAGGATTAATGTTATTTAGGTTGGGGATTTTTTTAGATGACAGTATATTGCACTTGTAGAGAAAAGGCTTGCCCAAAACCCAGTATGGTTATTTATTTATATCAGCAGGCATTTTGCAGTTAAAACCAATTGATGACTTTGAGCCACAGGGTCAGGCAATTATACCTCACGGAAAGCTCTGAAAATTATGACCCAAGTTTACCACTTTCTTCTAAGGTTGATTCACTGGAAACAGTGGAAACATGCTGTATGAAGAGAGTATTAGTAACTCCCATGGCTCAGTAACACTGCTCATGTAGAGTTTCTTTAGCCAGGCTTCTCAATGTGGAGACTTCTAGAAAGGTTAGGATTTCTGTGGGACTTTATGTTATTAACTCTGTTCTCTGCTTTTTGATAGCAAAGAGACTTAAGATTTTTTTCCTTTTTTGGTGGTGCTATAGGAATTTCCTGTAAAATGTTGATGTCTCAGTGTTGTCATCAGCAGTAGTGAGAAGTGGATGGGAGAAACTACACTAGATGTTTGTACCAGAAAAAGGATGCAGTAAAAATGAAATTGCAAGTGTCTTTTACTTAGAATCTTCTATTTTATTATACTGCCAACTGGAATACAGCCATCAGGGGCTCTGTTGTCTTGACACTTTCTCTCTGTTCTTGGCTATCCTGAAAGACTTCATGTCAATATGTCATAACAGTAAAACTTGGTTTGTAACTTTGAGCTACTCTGGACTACAGTTTACCCTTGACTAACTAATACTGCTGTGGTGAGGACCTGCTCCTTTCTACTTGATCATTGATTATCCTTAACCATTTTTCACCAACCAATCTCATGGACTCTTTAAATGTAGTTGTATTTTTTAACCATGTCGCTCCTGAGGTAAGCTAGGCAAACAGACTTATAATGAAAATACAGTAAATCAGGAGTGGAAAAGGAATATATCACTGAATATAAGCTTCTTGTAAAGAATGCTCAGTTTTTAAAGTGTTCATAACTCATGCAGAGAATAAGGCTAAAACATTTCATTAAGGATAAGCTAAGCTAATAAGCCCTACAAAATGCCCTGGAAGCCAGAGAGAGAACTTCAGCTGGAATTTTTTAAACAGATGTCTCATTGTTGGACTTCCATTTTAATTATTATTCATAAGAAAAAAAAACATGAAATGCTAAAAGACCCAAAGGTTCACTTAAAGACCTACATAGATCACCAATTACACCCAGTCCCTATTGATTACAGGCTTACTTTTGGTTGCAGACTTATGCATACCTCTTATACATATATGATGTTTTGTGTCGAGACTAGCAGAGAAGTCATGTACTGAAACTGTTGGCACAAGTCCAGAGCAGGGCCAGAAAGTTGGTAAGAGGGCAGGAGCACCTCCCCCAGGAAGGCAGGCAGAGAAAGCTTGGGCTGTTCAGCCTGGAGAAGAGAAGGTTCAGAGATTCACAGATTGACAGAATATTCTGAGTCAGAAGGGACCCACAAGGATCACTGGGTTTGGGTGGAGACCTCATAGAAACCTTCCAATATCTGGGAACCTTGAGAGGGAACCTTGAGAGGGACCCTTCATCAGGAGCAGTAGTTACAAGACAAGGAAGAGGGGAAATTCAGCCTAGATATTAGGAAGAGGTTCATTACTGTGGGGGTGCTGAGGCACTGGAACAGGTTGCCCACAGAGGCTGTTGGTGACCCAATCTTGGCAATGTTCAAGGCCAGGTTATACAAGGCCTTAAGCAACCTGGTCTAGTAGGAGGTGTGCCTGCCCATGGCAGGGACAGTTGGGACTAGATGACCTTTAAGGTCTGTTCCAACGCTCATTGTATGATACTGTGATTCTATGAGTTTATGAGAATGAATCAACAAGCAACAGACAGGGGCACAACCCCTCTTGGGTGAATGGTAAGAATCCAAAGAAAGATACTACAAAGCACAAAAGCTACTTAGAGACTGAGTGCCCCAACGCCACTTTCAGTGATGATTCACCATGGACCCACCAAAGTCAGAGTCACTCTGGTAGCACCAGTGTGATTGCGAGGTGATGCAGTAGTGTCTGTTTATCTGTGGAGATTTTGTCATTCACACTGCAGCTGTACCTGCTAATGTTCCATATGCATATTGGAAAATCTCTCTTTTTGTCTGTTGAACTTTGGAAAAAAACCCCAAAGACCTCCCAGAAATGGGGGAATGTTTATTTTGAGACTGTTTTAATTTACTTTATATTGAATATTGCCTTGAAACAAAACCTCACATCCAAAACCCCATAAATTTTGGTAAGAAGGCTAAAACCTCAATTTATATTTAAGTTTTGTGGCTTGGATCCATCACTATTTCATATTTTCTGGAACAAAAGACTTGGCTTCTTTCACTTCTGGAAAATGGGTACTTTCTCCATGGTAGTCTTAAAAAACAGATTCAGTTAATCTGCAGGAAGCCAAAGATTTGTTTCTTTCCTCCATGCAGAAGAAAAGGAACTATTTTTATTTTATATCTTGGAGCGAAGAAACCTTTCTGTCTTATGTTTTGAAAAGGCAAAAGCAATGGTAAGTGTAATTCCCTTGAAAAAAAATGAAAACTGCATATAGAAAGATTTCCTGGACATGAGCTGAACAAAATAGTAGAGAAAACCTGTTGACTATAAGGACAGCTTGATCCCACTGTAGTCATGACAAAAAAGACAGCTAAATTGTATATATGCTATGGAAAGTCCTCCATCATTCTCTGTCATCTGTATGTATCTGATATACACAGAGGCAGGGAAATTATTCCAAAATGGAATATAACACCGTGAAAATGCAAGTGTGCCATACCTATTCAAATGACGCTCTACTTGGAAGACTAAACCATCAAGGCAGAATTAACAGCTTCACTTTTATCTACCCTTGTCAGGTAGTAAACTAGAAAAAAATCTATGTTTTACACTAAAGCTGCATAAACACATGACTTCCAGGGGAATAAACGGGAACTTGAATTTAATAATGTAAAGAAAGAAAGATTTTATCTAATAATGTTGTTTCGACTCTATCCAAATGAGAAAAAACCTGAAATCCCTAATGGATGAACTAAGCAGAAGCGATATCGCTAATTGTAATTCCTCTTCAAAGCAGTATTTCAGAACAAGGATTAAATTTTCTTAGTGCAGGCCTAAAGGGCACAGGATCTACTCATGAAAACAAAGACATCAACCTAAATAAAAATTACAACAGGCCAGAAGATCAAGCTTAGGTACTAGGTTTGCCTACTACCTCCACAGAGAAACACAATAACCTTTGCAAAAGGGGGATGGAAAGTTCTAATGATGTTTTTGTCCCGTGCAAGTGGTTGTGGGGACAGGAATGTCTAGCTGGCTGAACACCATCCAGACACAGAATGAGAAGCAAGAGCATTGCTACAACCCAACCTTGTGTTCCACGAAATCTGTCATGCTGGGAGGGGAGGCTCTGCGATAAAAAAGGCATAGTCTTTAAACATGTCTAATCTGAGCCAATACCTTGTCTGGCAGTATGCTATTGGGTCTTATCAGATCAGGTGCTGCTACACTTCCCACTGATTTAAGCCATATGCAAGCAGTTAATGTTCCATCCCAGTCCCTGTGATTAGTGTTTCCACTCGTCTTGTTATAGACCTGCAGACATGCTTTAAAAATGGGAATTGGTGTTTAGAAACAATCAAGGACATTTAGAAGTGTGTTTCTGAATCTGAAAGTTTACCTAATGTCAGTGATTCAAAAAACTTCCATCCATCTCTAAAAACACTTAAATTATCAGCACAAAATAATAATATTTACTTTCTGTTTGTTTGGAGACTATCAGATTAACAAATAAAAATAGTGCTGTCTGATTGTTTTGTACAAACTATTTGGTTTAGAGTGTGACTGCTTACATCTCAAAAAAGTAATAAATGAAAAATTATTCCCTGCAGGTGAACTAAAGTCTTATCGTAGTAAAGCATTTACGCATATGCTTAAATCAGTCTACATTCAACAGATCCTCTAAATACAACCCAGGAGCTAGATGGACCATCTTCCAGGTTGGTTTGTGCCTCTGCAGTCTCTGAATAATGATTAGAACCTACTGAAAGACTTTAGCTGAATTCAGTGAATTGTCCTGGCTCCATGCAAGGCAAGAATCTTCCACCCTTGGCATGTCCTTCTCCATCTACAGGTACAGAACTCTTTCCAGCTTCCACTGAGCTCACTGAAAGTCCTGTGATTAATTTCATCACAAGTGGGAGCCAGACAGAAATACGGTCAGTTTGATGAAAATGCAATGCATATGTTAAAATAAAGTAGGATCACATCTGCATTTTGTCTGCATGCTAAACAATAATGTGATTCTTTTAGTGCTGTTTTGAAAAAAATATAGTGTGACTGTTCTTTCCAAAGGAAACTTGGCAACACTAAAATCTAGATGTAAAATTTAGTGTTTTAAAATTTTAGGCCACCAACATTGATTTAACTGTCTAAAAAGGTTTTCTTGCTCTGGGAAAGTCCATAAAGACTGTCAGTATTTCTTTTCCTTCAAATCTTGGATAAAAAAAAAAAAAAAAGTAATTTAAATCAAATATTTCAAATGCCAACTTGGAACAAATTTCTAACAAATTTCTGCATTGTAGCCAAATGCAGATTTTTAATGTGCAGGCAGACTTCCACTGTGATAAAATCACAAATCATGGAAACAATAATACTGCCTCTATCTACAGACAGGCAAACAGACCAACATATAGAAAGTGTATATCTTTCAAATACATTCAGATATTTGCCTTTATAAAGGAAGAAACAATTACTCTTGAGGGCCACAGCCATAAGTGAATCATCAGGTATCTCTCTTGCATATGAAGATAGATGGCATATTTGTCTAAAGATGTGGCTTTTGTCTCTCATTCTCTCTTTCTGTGAGGGAGACTCATTTACAGCAAGGATTTATTTGCCACTGCAGAGTAAATGAGGATTAGAGCCATACACATGTATATGTATGTGTATGTGTGTGTGAATATCTATTCACTACTCACAGTGATAATGCAATCACTATGTTCTAAATATAGATGGGGAAGTATGTGACCATTAAAAACATACACCTGTGAACACTTTTTGGTTGATTATCTTCTGATTTTTGTTGTTTGTGCACAGCCTTTGCTATGGATACTGACCTTCTTACTATGCCATTGTTAGTGGTTCAGGGTTCTCATTGGTTGAATTATTTCTATAGTACATCATATAACTGATTGGAATGGTGCATTTCAGAAATATCCCTCAGTTTCTGGGAAACAAGAAAACCTGGGAGACACTGATTACAGCCTGTAGAATAGTTTATCTCAGGACAAACATAACAAACAGAAAGAAAATTCAGAAATCAACAACGTGTTCACTTTAGGGTATTTGGGACTGTTTTTATTGTGGGTTTGTTTTTGGTTTGGGGATTTTTTTTGAATTTAACAGCCATGGCCTATTTTAAAAAGAACAGATTGGTGATGATGTAAACTGGATAGTTGTCTCCACATGCTCCAGATAATTTGAGAAGACAGTTACACCTTCAGTAGTTTTCTTTTGGCTACTTTTTAAACAACTTGTACTATCTTAATCCAATTCAACTCCAATGAGAACAGCAGATTTGAAACTTCTTTTCCCCATTTTTGTTCACTTTTTGATAGACATTGCCTAGGCTTTCAGTTTCTTCATTCTGGTGTACTCTACTTTCCCTGGCTTGCTTATACATAATGCAAGGCATGCAATGATCAGGGTACTTTAGCCCATGCTTAACTTCACTTGTATCCATACTCCTATGAATGGAATCCACATGGTTAAAATTAGGTATGTTAGTAAATCAAGTCTGAATGGGGGCAGTGAACAACAAGAAAACCTCTTTTACAATATTTGTCAAATGCAAAGCATCATAGGGAGGCAAGTATAGAAGATAGAATGTGCAGGGTTTTTAAGATGCCCAAATTTTAGGAATTCAGGTTAAGGTTTCCATGGTGATGCTATCTTCATCTACTTCCTTATGAACTTGGGTCTCTGCTGAGTTCCACCCACATAAAAGGATAGAACGAGGTCAAAGGTTTTCTGTGGATTTCCAAGTAAATTGCAACTGGAGGAATGGTGCTGTTCAGCTTAAGTGTTTTGTATCTTAACATGTCAAAGAATTAGTTTTTCCTTTAATGTCCCCTTCTTTTCCTTAGTGTTCACTTCTCAAAGGAAAACTCTGATTCAAGAGTGTGAACTGGAAAAAAAAAACCAATGTATTTTATGCAAGACATAACCTTTAATAGAGGCAACACGAGCTCACAGTAAGCTCCAGTGAGCAGAAAGGAGGCTTATGCTGCAGGACAGTCCTGAGGATTGTCCAAACAAACCTTTGTCCAGGTGTTTAAATTTGAAACTAATTACCCATGGCCCTCAGCATCCCTGGAGAACAGTAAATCTCTGGCCTCTTTCTTGGCCTGCCTCACCTGCTGGTCTCCTAGTGAGAAGAATGCAACCTAGCAGTTTGAACTGCAGGAAGAGTACAAAGAGAGTGGTATAATGGTGACAATTTAGACCACACGTCTTTAGGTCAAGGAAAAGTAAGTCAGCCTTTAGAAACATGTCACCCCACTCTGCATGTCACTTTGATTTCTCATTTCCTCTGCTACATGAAGCATAAGCTTCTTGCTTCCACTTTGCATCATTTTTGAGGCCTCTCTCTGCCTATTCAACCTGCAGTTTTTGCTCAGTTCCCAGCACTTGATGCCAGCCTCTGCTGGCTCTAGTTGTGGGCATCCTTTGCCCACTTGTTACATTTGCAAAAAGTCCCTTTGGGTTACCTTCCATGTCTCTGCACTCACATATAAGAATAATTTCCTATAAACATCTGCGTTATCTGTGTTATCCCTCTCTAAAACTCTCTCTATGAACAGCTCAAAATCAGCCAGACTGCTGGTGTGTTAATGCAACCACCTGTTATACCACTCAGTTTTGGTTTGTAGTTTCTTCATACTTGCTTACACCCTTTTTTACTGTATCTGTCTCTAACTACAATTATAAGGTCCTTGGCAGCCAACATCCAATATAATAGAATCTTAATCTATGCCTAGTACAAACTCTGGGGTAACAGAAAGCATAAAAATGAATGAGGCAGTTATGCAGGAAATGTGCATTGTCATGAAATGATATCGGCTGTGATAGCATTGTCCCAAAATGTCATCACTGCATAAAATACTGATCTTACTGACTGATCAAAGCTCTTTGACTTCAGTGAAACCCAGGAAATTGCCCTTTGACATGAAATCTTCACATAGACACATGGTTTTATGTAATTTTTTTCATCATCAGCCATGATCAGAAACCTCTCTTTTTAAAGTCATTTTCATAATATCATTACCTGTTGGCCTGGTAATATCATTACCTGTCTGATCTGGTCTTCATTTTCATTTCTCACCTACCTGTTCTGCAGTGCAGAATTTCATGTGTGTGTGTTTACATACTGCCAAAAATATTATCACTGTTGTCAATAATTAATAATTATTGACAGTGAGAATATTACATGAAGCACTTTGACTCAATGAACCTATAAATTAGAGGAGGTTATGATGGTGAATAACCAAGAGTGTTTTGCATTTATCATGTTATCTGAAGCAAAGCAAACAATCCTTTTAGAAATTCTGCTGTACAATACAAGCTGGCCAAAACCAGCTTTGGACTTCAAAAATGCCCACTCATGTTTAGACTGAATATTCAATATTTCCTAGCCTTTGTTTCATAAACATAAATAAACATTTGGAGGAAAAAATCTTCCTAGAAACATGCATATCTCAAACTGGAAAAAATAAGAAACATTTTTGAGAAGTAAGAAATGCTCTGTGATATGAACGTGCTACTTCTATTAACCCATTATTTGGCTTTCATTTTTTTGTTTTGTTCATTTTACAAGAAGCTCAGGGTGCCCAGATAATGAGAACATCTTTCTCCTTTTCCTTCCCAATGTCTCTATTTTTCCACCAAAAGCTCAGGACTCAGCTGGCGTAGCCTTGACATTAATTTAAAGCACCTTTTGACAGTCTCCTCATCATGGGCAGGGATGAGTTTTTCTTTTTAAAAAGCGAAACTCACAGCCAATTTAAAGACTGTAAGCTATGGCCCGGGTTCCACGCGAAGCATCGGGCTTTCCCAGGTGTGAGAAGGGGTTCAGAGAAAGTTCAATTGTTCACAGCCAGACTGAAAAACGGAAAGGAGCGAGAAAGAGAGGGGCCTCCCCCCGCCCAACACACACATACATCTGTCCCCGCCGTGCCTCCCCCTCGCCCCACGACTCTGCAGACTGTACCCCAAGCACATCGGAAATGGACCCGGCGAGGTCGGCGCGACATGCACCCGCGGAAGGGNCGAGGATTTCGCCTTCGCACTGTCTGATCGTCACCATAAAGAGTTAAAGAGAGAGTGAAATGGCTAACGTACACACACCCCGCTCCATACCGGAGAAGAGTCTCC
>VZTN01013287.1:1868-25596 GCA_013400515.1 Erpornis zantholeuca | reverse complement strand
TTTTTACATTTCTTTTTCCATTGGGACTGAACAGACTGCCTCTTGTGAAAGTGTGATTTCCCTCAGCTTTGTTCCAAACTTTCTCAGTTTAAACCATACTTGTAGAAGTCACTGATCATGCTTTACATATTTTGACTCTTTTAACTACCATAAAAAAGTTAGTGGAAACTATTTTTGTGACCTACCAACTGTTTGAGAATGTTTCCCTTTTAGTACATTCAGTATGAGACTTTTTTCCCAAGCGTATCAAGAATAATTTTTGATATCTTTGAACTGTATATCTTTCTCAAAAATTAACTCTTGTTCTAAATGAAATGCCACCTAAACAATATTTTCCTCTGAAAATTAAATATTAAATGTACAAATATATAAAAATAAAAATATCTTGAAGTTTTTTTAAGATTAAAGTTAAAAATAATGTAAATAGTATGATGTCTGTAAGATGCCTAAATGAAAAATGGTGACAGTTCAGAAATAAATGCTTTTATGAAAAAAATATTTTGAAAAAAGGAAGAGAGGCCACTTCAATACAATAAACAGAAAACATGTTTTTCCTCCATGCTACCTCATCTCCCTCCAATAGCACTTTAGAAATAACAGCATTGATTTCTGCTTACTACATGATATTTTGGGATTGGAAGGAAAAGATAAAATATTATTGAAATAAGTATGTTTTAATCAGTTCTTAGCTATTGTGATCACATGCAATTCAACATAGATCAGGAAAATAAATTTCTGTCATTTACAGACTTAAGTAGGCTCCATATTAATCATTGAGTGCATTAATCTATTTTAAATCTGGTGGAGCTGAACTGATGAATTATCACCCAAAAATCTACCCTGCAGGAAGAGACATGAATAAAAACATCCTCACCCATATTTAACACCAGAATATTTAAGGTTTCTAATTTTTACCAACTCCTACCACACCACATACAACTTTTTATTTGTCAGCTATTTCTGAGAGCTATAGTGCCTCGGGGAAAATTGTCACCCCTGGAAGATTGTCCTGTCATTCATAATTCATCTGTGGTTCCATGCACTGTAGATACAGATTACAAACCAAGAGAGGGAATTTGAAGGATGTAGGAAAAAAATCTAGGGTGAAGGAAGGAGACGTCCTTTTCATATTATATTTGTTTTATCAGTGCTTCAAATTATTTAAGGTTCCTCTTTCTGGTTACTGATTTAGAAGGAAAGTTTTCACAAAGAATAATATGATTGCCCTGGTTAAGTATTCAAATAATTTAAATATGTCAAAGAAATTATATTACTTGTAATGATCTAAACAAAGGCTTTACTGAAATCTTCCTAGCATGCAAACACAGGTAAATTATTTCTATGTGGCCCTATCTATTTAATAGTCATAAAGAAAAAAAAAAAAACTATACACCACGGCATCACAACTTGGGAAAAAAACCCCAAACCAGAAAACATTTGCCAGATTAAAATCTACACGGCTAGTAACATACCAAGCCAAAATCATAGTAATATTTAAANATGTGGCCCCTATTTATTTAAAAGTCAAAAAAAAAAAAAAAAAAACTATACACCACGGCATCACAACTTGGGAAAAAAACCCCAAACCAGAAAACATTTGCCAGATTAAAATCTACACGGCTAGTAACATACCAAGCCAAAATCATAGTAATATTTAAATAGGAAAAAAGCCTCATCCAGATACACTTCCTATTCCCTTAAATCACTATAAATCAGGAATATGCAGCTAAAAGTAGTGGGCCATAAACAGATGTAAAAATGAGGGGAAGTGCTTCTGTGACCAGGTAAATAGTTTCTACACGATGTGCTCATGTGTAACACCTGCATTTCCAGAGCAACATAAAGAGGTTTAACTATATATTAGAATCAGAATATTTGCTTCCCATTAAGTTTGGAGTCTATTAAATAAGAATCTGTTGTTCCCTGAAAAACACATTTCCCATTTGTAAGACAGAAATAATCCTTGTGCTTTTCCTTTTGTCTGATTTGATTTAGAGCATGATCTCAGAGGCTGGTTCCTGTTAGATGTCAGCACTGTGCCTCACTCCAGGGGCATTTGTTGTTGTGGAAGAAAGCAGTAAGTGTTGTCACTCCAGGTCTGAATCAGTGGGGTCTGGCTGCCATGACAGCCTAAGGCACAGCATTCTGTGGTTATGGACAGACATGGGGGTGCTTCAGCCCAGAGCCTGTCAGGAGGAGAGTATCCTCATTAAAGGGAAGGTCCCCAAATGTTTAAGCTTTCAGGTGATGCTTCCTGATAACCACCTGGGCTCTTGAGGACAGGCCACACCCCTGACTTCCCCTCTTGTTTCAAGAGGAAAAAGGTCTTCAATTAACTGGAGAACCGCTAAATCAGATTTTCCTTGTTTGGAAATAAATTAATGCCTTTTGGTTTAAATTTATTTTCTCTCCATTTTAAAACGTGTGTGAAAAGAAACATTCATTACAGATTATATTTTTTTAACCTTTGCTGGTGGGTAGGGAAAATGCTGTACAGTCCTGAGAATTCATAGCATGTCTGTAGGCATACAGTTTTCTTAATTTAAATAAACAAAACAATTACTATATTAACAAAAAGGACTGAAATAATTTCTTGTTTTTAGCTTTCCAAAACAAATAACTATTATTCATTGTACTTTAATTCCAGAATAACATTTTTCAAATTAAATTAGTTCAAAGAGATAAGAGGAAAATGACCTCTGGATGAGGGAAATACAGCATAATCTATGTCACAGGTTATTTGAATTGATGTCACTGACTTCAACCGTTTGTGTTGCCATATAAGCATAAATCACAATTTGAAATTATTTGAAAAGTCATGCAAAAAGAAACAAGAGGACAACAAAAAATGACTATAAATAGTCAGGGTGAAATAATTTTAAGAGAGCCGTTCTTTTGAGAAAATATAAACTACATAGGAATTACTTTATTTCAATAACATTTTAAATTTAAAATATGACCTATTTTTTTATTTCCTATAAGTTATTTTGTTTTTCATTTTTTTGTGGATCAATGTGAAATTACTTTTCATATAACAATAACTATTAACTTCATATTGATGTTCTGTGGCAAAAGAAAATATTTTAACTTGATTTTGTTCCAACAGGACAGAAATCAAGTTAGAAGAATTTCTCCACAAAAAGAAATGTGTCTTTCAAAAAAAGAAGGGGTTTCTTACACCCTCCAGAAATTATCATACTGGTTTTATTCCACAGCTATAAAGATTAAGTTGTACACCAGCTAGTTTGTCTATTCTGCATACAACTTGAAAACTAGTTTTCCACACATAAAGAAATTGCCTTACTTAGAATCCTAAACCAGGTACAAGACATTTCTTGCTCCACTGGTCAATCTGCACAAGAAAAAATAGTTCTTCTTCATACTCGGAACACTGTATCTTGTTCCCTGCTTGTTCCTTCTTGTTCCTACTCAACCTCTCTCATCTTCCATTTCTCTCTCTGTAGTAGGTAAAAGTCTTTCAACAGATTATTGTGGTATTTTAGAGATGCTGATACTGTGGTATTGACTACTGCCCTTTCATTTGTGTTCTTTAAAGCCACATTTGTTTGAAAAAATACTTTAGTTTATCAGCTTCTTCCTGTGTTTTTCTGCAGGAACTTCTTTCAGCTCTCAAAGATTTGATCCTGCTGTCCCTAAAATAATTTAAAAATGTCTGCCGAGATCTGGTACACTGGAATAGCTGCTGTGGTAAACCCAAGTGGAAGACTGTAAATATTCAATGACAGCAACATTGTGGAGTATATTAATTTTCTACTGGGTGGGAGTCCATCCCACCTATTTTACCAGGATTCTTACCTGGCTATGTAGATGAAGGTGAATATTTGCTTGCTATTTCACCAACACCACCACCACCACCACAAGCTATTATATCAGTAACACAGAGCTAAAACAGATTTAGAAGAACAATCTGGATTTTTATCTGCCTTGTATATCAGCAGCAAAATTGCCAGCTAAACCCTAATTGTGGATTCTTTATGACAGGTAATAATAGGAGATGCAGAGAAGAGCACAGCTTGTATTTCATCGACCATGCTGAGCTGAAAGACCTAACAGCTTAAAAAAAATGTTTTGATTTGTAAGCAAAGCACATTTTATTTGGGTGTCACCAAGCACAAATATACAAGGGACTGTACTGTAGTGAAGCTGACCCTGGGGAAGTCAATAGGAATTTTCCTGATACTTTAGTGAAACAAAGAATTCATTCAATATCTCTTTTCTCAACATCCCACAGTTTGCAGGCTTATTAAAAAAAAAACCCAAGCAACAAAAAACCCACAAAACAGAACAAAAACCACAGTACCAAACAATACTTGTAAATAACACAGGAGGGATTTCTTTGCAGAGATATATCTTTGTCAAACTCTCTGCCTTGCAGTGTAGACATGTCGCTCCCGCCAGCTTTGTCAGGAGCAGGGCGTACCCACAATGGGAAGAATTTGGCCCCTGAACTTGGTGCCCATTTAGTGGTTTGGCACACAACCACCAGACCCTTTGGATCTTGTGGTCTTGTTCCATCTGTCTGTGTGCTGACATTACCTCCTCAGCTAATCGAGCTCTTGATTGATTTCTGAGAAAATTGCAACCCCAAATCATAAATTACACTAATTCTTTTTGATGTGTAAATCCAGCTAGAAGTTTTGTGTGACTGCAGATGGTTTCTAAATCAGCTTTCCCATAATGTGACATAGGGTACTGTGTTTTCATTAATACAATGCAGCTTTCCATATAGCCAGTTTTGTGCAGTAACCGTCTCAGTAAATCTCTCATTTAAAGTTGTTCCACAGCCCATGACTGAACTTGGAAACACACAGCAGGGTTTTTAAGATGAATCTCAGACACACTCCCTAGACTATGAATCCTTCTCAGGTTAGCAGTTTTAAATATAGTCTGGTTGGGAATGACTTTTGCCCTCACTTCATTGTAGTTGTCAATTATTTAGACAGGCGTCTGACGTTCCTAGGTCTGGTGTCTCTTGTAAAGCCTCATGCCTGGCAGCAGAGAATAGGCCTTTGAGCTCATTCTTTTCTGCTTTGCACCTGCCAAGCTCATGCTTGTAGAAAGTAAGAAGTGATTCTAAAATGTCCCAAAACTGGAATAAAGTCTTCTCACCTCAAGAATATGTGTCATGGTCAAAAAAAGCTAACAGGCAGTGCAGCTGTGGACCAAAATCTGCTCTCTGAGCTGTAGTATTAATATTCTTATTTTGTATTTTTTCCTTTCTTTGGCACAGTAAAGGTGGATTCAATCCTTTAAATCTTAAACTAGGTTTTCCTTCCCTGTAATAAATGATTTAGACCAATGCTGTTAATTTTTATTCCATGGACTTCCTGGTTAATCTTTGTCTAAACATTTTCATTCTATGGAAAAGGGCTTATTGAGAAAACTTCAATTTAGTATGTAAAAAATTTGAATCACATGTATTTATCAACATGCCACTTCCTTTTAAAAAATATTTTATATTGATTCTGCAACTTATGGGAGGATTTTTATTTATTTTGAAGACAAATTTTTAGGTGGAGAATACCTTGAGCTAAAGCTTCACAGAAAGTTAATAAAGTTCCTATACATAGCTTCAGTATCAACTACTTAAAATACATATTTTGATGGAATTAAGTTCTAAAACTCTTAGTTTTAATAAGCCTTTGTAAGGAAGAATCTTTAGTAAAGAAGTTTACCTCTCATCACTTTTGTGAAACCGATTCTTTTTTAATTAGCTACTCTGAAGCTGATTTTCTAAGAAATTTCTTCTTGGGCTTTCCTCCACTAACCTGTGGGCCAAAGCAATGAAGGTGTCTGCCTCTGGCATGCACTGATCTGAACCTATACCAAAAAACTGCACAGCCTTGGTCCTCCTGATCCTTTGGATCCCAGGGGTAGGAAACAGAGGGCTGATCCGGCTCCCCATGCAGCACTCACTGCACAGTCTGCCCTAGCTATACTGACTCAGTGGATCCTCGAGTGAATATTTGATTGTGGTCTTAAAAGAGCTGACATGGTTAATTATTGCAGCTGCTAATCATTTTTGATCTCTCAGCTTCTTTGAAAAGTGGGTCCTGCACTCCACTGGTGCACTGCAACTCATTTTGGCCAAGGGAATGTGCTTTGTGTCTGCAGAGCATTAATGGGTACCTGCTCATGGGTTGGCACAGAGCAATTCTGATAGCATAACTGTTACAAAAATACCATTTGTTTATGTAAATATGCATCTGCTCACCCTAATGACACTGGCTATACCAGTTTTTGCTGTCAGTAACAGACTTCAACTCCACCAACAGCTCTGCAATGAACTTCACAACCTTCAGATTGATGGCAGATTGAACAGAGCTGTAGAAAGTCTTCTAGAGGGGAACAAAAGCCACCTCACCACTGGTGCCAGCCAGGCTAATCAGGGCTGTCTGGCAGTCAGGCCAGTTCTTGAGCTCTGCAGAGTACATTGTGTCTCCAGTTCCATTAACACTCAACTGCTCTGCTTATGTTCAGTTCCTCATGGACTGCAGGACCACTGCTGAAGAGCAGTAGCCTTCATGAGGCTTTGTTCAAGACCAAAGGAGCCAAGACTCATGTTCTGGCAAGCTGTACCCTATGGTTCAACTTTATTCTTGAGGAGAATATTGGTCTGGCAACAGCTACCATGCCCTTGTCACAAGCAAATGAATTGGTTTCCAAAAGCATGACCTCACAGAACGTGATGCTCTGCAATCTCATAGCTAAATGGCATGTTTGGGGGAGGATCCTAACGACTGACCTCTGAGGGAGGACGTCAGGGACTGCCCTGGTCCGGACACAGTCAGTTCCAGCCTCCTCCATGGACCTACAGCAGGACACAGCTCAGTCCGACCATTGCCTCCAAACAAGTCACAGAAGTTTGCAGTGACACGGTGAAATAATATTTGAGAAATTACAGGAAGTCACAAGGCCAGAGGAGCAGGAGGTGCTTTGTGCTGGAGCAGGGACACCCCCAAGGTAACTGAAGCCCATGGACAAGCCTGCACCAGAGCATATGCGCCCATTGCAGCCCTTGGTATTTAAATGTTTGTCGTCTTTGTTTCCCAATACCTGAAACAGTAATTAAACATGGCAAATTAAGTTAAGTCTGCTTTGCCCATGATAGTAACTGCTGAGTGATTTATTTCGACCCACGACTTTCTATTGTTCTCCCTATTTTCTCCTGTGTTCTGCTGGAAGGTGAGGAGTGAGTGAGTGAGTGAGTGAGTGAGTGAGTGAGTGAGTGAGTGAGTGAGTGGTTCCATGTGCTTGGCTGCTAGTCAGGGCCAACCTACCATGCAATGCTCATTTTTTCTAAGGACTATTTTTTTTCCTGACTAATTTTTGTACTTTGTGTATATTTTAACTCATTTCAAAGTGCAAGAAAGTAGATTTGACAGTTATTCATGGCAGAAACAGGGAGAGGGAAGATAGCTTGCTAGTTCTACATACTGCCAGATGTATGAGTGAACTTAATGACAGGCATCATGCAAGGTATGAACACATATTTGGGTTCCTCCAACTGAGATAAAATTTAACTACTTAAAGATGCATCCATATGGATGAGACTTACTGACAGAAAGACAAGTATTATTTCCTTAATAACAATGTTCAAATGTTTCTTCTTCTGTTTTCTGCTACATTTATATAATTTTCATCTCAATGTCAAGTTACCTATGGGGGTTACTTCCTTCTAAGAAATACAGGTATTAATTCTTGGAAGCAGGTGACATACAAACATGCAAGAAGATAACTATCAACATCAGGGTAAGATATTAATGTTTCAGTCCATATCAAAATTTGGCCAGCCCCTTCTCTTCTCTATACAATAACAGTTGAATTCCTCCAACCACAAACTGTGAAATCTTGCTCATTTGTTATTTGAAGACCACACATGACCAGGATTATGCAGTATAGTAGCCTCTTCCTTTTTGAGCTCAGAAAAAATTAAATATAAACAAAAATGCTGCAGCAAATCTGTTCAATGATCCAGAATAACTCTGCATCTTCTTCTCTTTGTTCCTTTTCATACATGATTAGAAAAGATTTTCCTTTCTCTCTGATGTGCCCTTCACCTCTCTTTATCCTTGCCTTTTAGTTTCACTCTGTAACTGCACCTTGCTTGTTCTGAGGATTCTCTTCTCATTGGATCTTTATTATGTAAGGAGAGGTGATCTGAAAGTAATAATCACAACTATGTGAAAATCATGAGCTGCATGATCTGTTTGAGAATACTAAATTTGGGGATTTTTTAACTGAGCTCTAGAATAGTAGTCTTCCATCAATAATTGTCCGTCTGGAGACATTGTTGTGCAGTTACTTTGAAATACAAAGAAACATATTTTTTTAAAAAAAGCTCTATATTTCACAGAACAGTCCACATCACCAAGATCCCATACAGTTGAACTGATGGATTAGAAATCGAAAGAAGGAGGGAAGAGGCACCTACTATAAAAATATCTTCTGAAAATGGTGGTAAAGTTACAAAGAAGATGACAAAAAGAAGGTTTGGAGACAGTAAGAACTTTACCTTACCTTTTTAAAAAAGAGAGAAGTATTGGAATGGGGTTTTTTTGGTTGGTTTTTTTTTTTTTTTGGTACTGTAATTTGTACTGCAAAAGTNTTTTTTTTTTTTTAGTTTCTGTTAATAAGTAGCTTTTCCTTTCCATAATTAAATCTGTCTCAAAACTCATGGGCTTCAGGCACCTGATGGTGGTGATGATGGTAATGATAATGTTGTTTGCTATGTGTGTAATGAAACATCCTACACTGATATTTTGCAATGTTATTTCTAGAAAGCCTTAAATAAAATTCAAGGCAAATTAGAAGCTATATATACTTCATAAGCTTAAAAAAAGTTTTAAGCACACTGAGTGTTCCAGTTGTTTTTTTTCAGTGTCTTCAGGCAAGGTGGTTCACCTCAAAGCATCCAATATCACACAATCCAGGAAGAGATTGTGTGATATTTGTTGCTGATTCAGATAGGGAGCAACATGCTCAGTCTTGATCTGGTCAGATAACAGAATGATTGCTTGGTGCTGTGCTGAGATACAAGAATTTCATGCTTTCCTCTTCAGTAAAGCTCATCCTTTGTCATTCTCTGCATATTTGCTTGGCCTTGCAAATCACTTGACTATGTGCTCAACTGCTTATTTTGGTGAAATTGCTAAACATCAAGCTCCCATTGCCTGCTTTTTTCCCTAGGTTAGTGAACCATATCAATGCTGCAATTCATTTTTCTACCAGGTGAGAGAACTGAAAGAACAGAATGAAACTGTATTTTCTCATGGTGTAATTTTTAATTTAAATACAAGTCTGCTTAACTAATCGCATTTATTTGTATCCTTGTTGGACAGTAGGTTTGTAGTTTGGTAGGGTTAATGGAGTATTTTCTACAAAATGCACATTAAAAATTAATGAAATCAGCATGAACAAATACCATAAATAATTTCTTTGTTTTCCTGGCCTTATAATTTTGTAGACTTTTCTTCTGTTTACTTAAGAAGTGCAAGAAGTAAAACATTCACAGTATTAATCCTATGTTGTTGTGGAGATAAATGGTTTCTCTACATTACAGCGATGACGGAGACTTATTGCCAGACTTCCAGTTCTTCATGCATCAAAATGCACAAGCAATAGAGCTTTGACAAGGTTGTCAGAATATAAAATAATTATTAAAAAAAGATTAGTCAAGTGGAATTCTCAGTACGTCAACCCAAGATAAGTTATTTATCTATTTTGAGCGCAGACAAATATTCTGCTTTTGTAGCATAAGTAAAGGCTTTGAGTCAAGGACTCAGTGGGAAACTCTGATGGTATGAAAACAATGCCAAAATGAGAAAGAAGTCCTTCAGGCCTGACTTTATGGGGGTGTGGACACACAGTAGGATGTGTTTTGGATGCCATCAGAATGAAAATCATAAACATTGACAGCTGCCCACAGTACCTGCTGTTATAGCTAAGAGCACTCAGATGGCTAGCAGGATATGGGATTTTTCAGGACCTCTCCTTTTGGAGGCTCACTGTGGTTCTGCTGGCCTTGGTGGGAGGACTTTTTTATCAGTGGTGAGTGTTTTGGTAATCCAGCTGGAGAAGACAAAAATTTTTAGACAGAGTCTAACAGTACTCCCAAGAAAAGTTGCCTCTGCAAAAAAGAAGTTAGACTGAATAAAGGAGACAGGCTTTTCTGTGTATTACTCAGGAGATCAAAGATCTGTCTAGATAGCCAGATTGGGCTGTAAATTACACTGGGAAGTCTTCTTGCCTGAAGAAGAAGTCTTTCTAAATAGTACTGGAGATAAGCCAGAGGGATCAGTAATTGTAGGCTGGCCGGAGAAACAATCAGTTCTCTCTGATGGCTCACAGCAAGCTAAAAAAATGTTTTCTGTAAGACTTTTCTTATTCTGAAGCAGGTAACTCTTGTGTGCTGGAGAAATAGAGCTACTTTATTAGAAGTTTCCTACTAGCTCCTTCTTCCTTTGTGGATCATCAGTGTATTTATCATTTTCTGAGAGTGACTATGTAAAACAGAGGTGCAGCTTGAGCAGAACATGATGAAAATCAACTGTGAGATCTGCCACAAATCTCAGTGAGGTTGCAATAAATGATGATCAAAACAACAGGCAACTATTATCGACCCAAGTAACACTGCAAATTAATCATTGTCTTTACAGAAGAAATAGCTCCATGTGTTACGCCAACTCCTAAACATTAGATTTAGAGTTCTGCTGAAATCCAATTCTTAAGAAAATATTTAAACTTTCTTTTTTCATATCCTCCAAAACCAATTCAGCTGTACAATTTTGACCATCACAAAAATTATAGATTTTTAATGCTAAATCCAGCACATTTTGTTAGTGATGAAGAGAGAATAAAATGCTGGTTGGTGGCACTTTGCTCAATTCCTCTCCCTCAAATGTGTCCCGGGTAGGAAGAAGCCCATGATGTGTACAAGGCCATACTGACAATTTTAAGCAACACATCAGTCTCAGTTTTTAAAGTTCCTGTCTCGAGAAGTTCTAATCAAGTTCAAAAAGTAGGGAAAAAGTATTTGTTAGTAGCACAATCTCGCAAAGATAAGGACAAATATATTAAAGAAGGAAAAAACCTCGAGAATTTTCTCCATACAAAGATGAATAAGAAAACCTCTTCATCCTAGAGGAGTCAACAGCCCCCTTCATTTTTATTTTGCTTTGTACCACAAAAGAATTGATAGAACCCTAGGAGAAGGATACTGGGTGTACTGTATGAGCTGTGCTATACATTCCTAAACTACAAAATAATTGTTAAAGTGAAAAACTTGCAGCATTACTTCAATCACCAAGGACATCCTCCAGCTCAGTAAATCTGTCAACAAAGCTACAGACTATAAGATTTTACATTTTGGGGAAGAAAAATGGAATAGAAAGCTCCTAATTTTAAGCAGGTGGGAGAAAATATGGAGGTTGTAGTCTCTAGCAGGAGAATTCCAGGTAGCGTAATTTACAGCATAACACAAAAGTCAGAACAGAATAAAATGCTACCTAATAATATTGTATTTAAATTCATCAATCCTGAACAGCAGCAGAGCACACTTCAGAAGGCATTTCTGGTATCATCTCTCCAAAAGTCACAATGCAAAACCATGACACAGGTTTTTATGCAGTCCTGTAGTGTAATAGCTTCATCTGAGACAATGAAGAACTCCAGATGAGGTTGTACAATACAGCTTGACTCTTGACAGGTGTTCCTCCTATATATGTGCACATACATATGTTTGACTGAAAGCCTTTTCTATGTAGCAAAAAGGCTACATAGAAAATATTGACAAAGAATTATATCTAACAATAAAATGAAGTGAGGGGAAAACCTGCATCAAATTCAAAAATTAAAACAACTGCAATATTGTCTATGAAGTCATACCACTTTGTGATACTTACCTGCATTCAATTACAGCAGAGATTAATATAACACAAGGTCTAATTCACTGAGAGCTTAAGAACCAAATGTGGAGTTTTGTTAAACTTGCATGTATCTAATTAAAACAGATAAATAGAGAAAGAGATGAAGATGCAACCAATATCCCAATGATGTCTATAGCTAAAAATAGAATGCTAAATGTTTTGAACTCATGCTTAGCTGCCGTAATTATCAATTTGCACCTCATAGGGTCCTGCATTTTTATTTATCACAACGCCCAATATTTCAAGTGATTTATTTTTAATTTGAGTGTATGAGCTTGCTTCTGCTCTGGTCTTTACTAAGGCATGTCATAGAACTGAAGTAAAATGTACAGCTTTGAGTAGACATGGCTGGATTTTTGGATGAAGGAAGAGCAGTGGCTGGGGACCTCCAGGCTGCAAATATTGAAAGTCTGTGAATATCAGACAGAAATGCTCCCTTGGCAGCAAAGAAGGTCAGCAGTATCTGGGAATGTATAAACAGGAGTAGAATCAATGGGTGGAGGGAAGTAAATATTCCCCTTTACTTAGCACTCATTAGAGCACAAATCATTAGATCAAGATATCGCATCAGTGTTGGGATCCTCACAGCAAGAAAGATGCTGATAAATTGGAATGAAGTCAGGGGAGGACCACCAAGATATTTGCAGGATCTGCAGGATTTGGTCTTGTGAGGAGAGGCTGACAGAACTGGCCTTGTCCAGCTTGGAGAAGGGATGGTTACTGCAAGCCCCCACTTGGGCCGGGAGGAAGTTATTGAGAAGAGAAGTCAGGCTTATCTTCTGTACTTGTATGCTATCTAACTGTACTTGTATGCACAGTTGTGCACAGTGGGAGGCTGGGAGGCAATGGGCACAAGGTGGGAGGCTTCAGAGAGCTCTTCAGGCTGGATATAACACAGACAAAAAAGGGTTGATCACGAAAACAGTTGAGCAGTGGAACAGAGTGCCTAGAAATTTTGTACTGTCTATACCCCTGGAAGTTTTCAATCTCAGGCTGGACAGAGACCTGGAACAACATGGTCTGATCTCTGAGTTGGTCCAGCTCTGAGCAGGAGTTTGGATAAGAAACATCCTGAAGTCTCTTCCTGACTTTTATTGCCCTGTGATTTTAGGATGGCTTTCAATATGCATTCATGAGAATATGAGATTCTTGTTTATCAACACAAAGATCCCTGGTCTGTCTTGTTCTGTGTGGTTTATTTTTGGTTTTTCTTTTCCCCTGAGGAAAGTTCTGCCATTCAGGAAGCAAATCTTACTAATAAAACTGAAAAACTCAAGCATGGGTTCCTCAAACTGAATTAGAAATGATTCATTCATTAGTTTAAACAGACCCAAGTCAGTATTTTATATAATTATACAAATATTCACCATGAAAGAGTGCAATCTGAGATGATTCAGCACATAGATCACTTAGTATGATTCTGCTCCATTCCTAGATGAGTACATTAATATTAGTCAGGCATGAATATTTACAGTAACAAAGGATAAACTTTCGTTTTTAAAGTATTTTGTAATTCTCTCAGAAATCGCTGTTCTGGTAAACAGAATGAAACTGGGTTCATTTATCATTTATCATAACATTTGCAAAGAAGCAACAAAAATGGAAACATTGCAAAATGAAACAGTTGAAAAATTTCTTAAACTCCCTCAGAATATTTGCATTTAAGAAGCCAGATTTTCTGATTTCAATAGTTTTAGTTGGTGTTCAATGATTTTTAACTTGTGCACATGGCAAGAAGATCGAGGCTCATTGCTCTTTCAGCCCAGAAAGTCATGAGTCAGGCTATAGGTACTATATAGACAAATATTTTAAAAGTCTGCTTTTACTGGCCTTATTACCAGTTTTATAAATACAAATAAATAAATAAATAAATAAAATATATATCACTGGAAGAAGAAGAAAAAAATATGATTATGAATGGTTTAGTCTTTTGAATATGTCAGCTGAAAAAGAAATCTCTAGATAAGATTAAATTATATAGAAAACCCTTATCTGTATCAGTTATTCTTTCAAGTTTTCTCTTATGGCCTTCCTTTTCATTCTAATAATCCCATTGATTTTAAGTCACCAAGGGTATAAGTTTATGTAATTTTCCTATAACTATTTCATCTTAAAGTTATTGAATACCTAAAAACTTACTACCATGGGGAAATAAAAGTATTAGTAATTTCAGAGTAGAATAATTCAAATACAACTTGAAAACATGAAGGGCTACTCTAGAGAATTTCACATGGAGCAGAGTAATCCATTGCAATGAATATTTCAAAGTGGAAATTTAAGGCTACGGTTGTAAAAGATTCACATAACATTTATAAAGTGTCAGTTAGCTTATGCTGCGAGTGTCACTCTTTCCTAAACGCAGTGCACAGCCATGCNAAAAGTGTGAAGAACTCGTGAGCTGTCATCGTCCATTTTAGGATGCACTGAGGCAGGACCCTCTGGAGCCCAAAGTGTACCTCTGAAGGCCTTTCAAATAAATACCTCCTTTATTCCTTTATTTCTGTCTAGGCTCTGTTTAGCCATTTAAGGGAACACAAATTTCAGTATTTGGAAGTTTTCCTCTTTCCTTTTTCCAGTTACCTGTTTGCCATTACACTCAAGACATGAAAGGCAATCTAAAAAGGCAGGAATCGTGAAAACAGATGTTCCAGCTATAAAATATAAAAAGAGGTGTGGAGAAGAGAAAAAGAATGAAAATATGGTAAAAATGTCGTAATTAAGTTTATCAAGCCTATTGAAAGATAGGGAAGCATCAGAAGAATAAACTGGTCACAGACATGTCAGCATGGTTACTACCAGAGTTTTCATCAGTTTATTCTCTATCTTATTAATACTTGGCCCTCATGCCCATTCCTCTACACATTGATATAGAGTGGTGGGCTATTTATAAGTTGATTACTGATCACAAATGAAAAGCGATTGAGTTTCTCATTTTTGAAAGTAACAAAATTAAGGCAAAGCATTTGGCTGCAAAATCAGATCTGTCAGAGTGAGGAAATCCAACCCACTGAATTTGCAGGAATTCAATATGGAAGTCAGGCATTAAAGACAGAAAAAGTAAAGGGCTTGAAGTGCTGTGGCTACCAAGCAGAATTTATTCCATGGTTGTCTCCTATAATTTACAGTACACTGAGCCAGATTCTCCCCTCAGCCTACATCCATTTGGTGCAGAAGACATTAATTATCACTGAAAGTGAACTGTATATACTGCAGGTATTTTAGTTTGCTGCTTAAAGCTCGCCTGTACATAACCTAGGGCACCCTCAGGGCTGCTCTAATTTAGAGCAATTTCTTAAGATCCAAACATAGTGAATTAGAGCTCCTTTCTGCTTCTCATCTTGGTCAGGTATAAATAGAATATAGACAGTTGTGCCCAGCCAAAGGAAAGAAGATAAAAAACTTATCTGGGCTAATCTTCATACCAACAGGGGCAGCCCAAGTTGGCTATTTTGTCTGAAAGTGGTCAGATAATCTGACCCAAGGGATAGAAATACACCAACCAAATCAAAATATCTGAAGTAGAAACATGGCCTGAATATAACCTATGAGGTTTGGTTTGTTTTCTGAAGCCATGACCTGAGCTGAACCATCCAGTAGGATGGTCCCATATTTGTAAGAATAAACAAATAAAAGCCATGACATTCTTGGTTCCAGTAAATTCTGTTTTCCTCTTGGGCTGGTACTGTAAGATTTTACATCTGCTGTACGTAGGCAGCTGCCAGTTTAGTCAGCATTTGGGAATCCCCAGATGGCATAAGAAAGGACAAAGCTTTTGCACAGCATACTGCAATAGTTCTGTGCAGAAGAACATTCCTAGGAGAGCTAGAGCAACACTTCCATTTACTTGGGGACTTGCTCAAAACTGTACTAACATCACTGAAAACATTCAACCAGCAAGTGGGTGAAAACCAAAACTGTACAGCTCCATCGTTCAGCCCACAGCATGGCCCAGGAAGGGATAACTGAATCAATATGACAAGCAGTTCAAAAGAGCCTGATTGTTTTGGCTTCTTCCAAGGAAAGCAGTGAATCCTTTTAAGACAAAAGTTGCCTAATTTCTTGTCCAATGGTAAAGCAGAATTAAAACCCAGTCCATAGCCTTTACTAGGGAAACAAAATGCTGAAGAAAAAAAGAGCAAGTGTCATTATGATGTCTTGAGTTTTGGACAGAAATCCTAAAACAACTGCCCTGAATTTCCTGTAAATGTGTGCTTCCTATGCACAGTAAACATGAAATGTTATTCAATTAACGTCTGCTGTCCTATGTCATCAAAAATTTGACAATCCATTTTCAACAGAATGAATAGCTAGAGAGAGGAGGACTAGAGGAAAAGCAGACTTTTAGGTAGAATATTTAATTGCATTTTGTCTTAAATATCTTATATAGCATCTTATATTCCATCTTTTATACCTACAATAGGATCAGACATGTAGATTGCAGGAAACTTTGTTCCCTCCCTCCAGATTCCTCATTGTCTAACTACCATATCCTCTCATTAGTTATTTTTGACTTATGTGGAACATTTTTTTTTCAGAATAATATTGAGAATATTTGATTTCTCAGTGCTTTGCACCATTAAAGGAAAGTAGCACACAGCCTTGCCCAGACTTCATTCCTCCTTACACCAAAAATGTATCTTTAAAAACAAATATATCTCTCTTCTAATAATGAAAATTATTATCCCATCCAGCTCCTGATTTTTAGAAGGCTTCTGGAAAATTACTGAACTTCTGCATTAAATTATACTCTAAAGCTAATATCCTCTCACTGTTGTGCTTTTCAGTATGGCTGGCACTGTTGTGAGACAGCTGCCTAAACCCTCTGCTGTTCGGTTTGCAATGCCATGTGGACATGTGCATTTTACCTCTGGTCATCTAACACCTTCATTGTGAGAGAATCTGTATGGATCTGTACACCAAAGTGTGCAGTTTCTTTAAATGCTTTCCCTTGAGGCTAGCAGAGTGCTGGAGGCAGCCAGCTCGCTGTCTGCAGCCAATGCATGAGAGCCTCTGGAGAAGGGCCTTCTGCCAAGCCCCGTTTGTGAGCAACCCAGGTCTTCAGCACTGCACATGGAGACCAATTCTATGCTGTTAGCTTCTTCACAGATGCACATTTTGGGGTGGTAGATAGTTGCATACTTGGCTGTCCTATCTGGGATGTTGCTAGCCTTCCTGTTCAATGGGAAGCAGGTTTTTCTTCTGTTACATTGCATAAGTATTTACATTAATTGTTCACTAATGAACTACAGTGCAATTTGGTTCTCTATATGCATAAAAGCATGGAAAAATTTCTACCAACACCTCTGTTATTGCCCCCAAGCCCTTTTGCTTCAGGAGCGTAGGATAATACGAAATAGGCAGGATGGGTTTTAATATTAATCAGATGGTGTGATTGTAATACTACTAGTTACTGAGACACATGGCTAGTTTTTCAGAGAAGTGGCAAAAAAACTAGAGGAGAGCAGTAGCTGAAAAAGAAAAAAATGTAAGTTATAAAATTGATGTCACAGATCAAAAGTTAATCTGCAATTCCACAAGAGTCCCTGTTCTGAAGCAACACAAGCTGGCATCCAACCTTGAAAAATCTGAAAGTACTTTTTCCATTTGTATTTAATTTTTCTCATAAATGCTTAATTCAACCACATTGAGGGGGACTTCACAAATTTCAAATTTAAGTCTAGAAAAAGAGTCAAGTGAGAAAAGTTCTTTCAAGAGAGGCACAGAACAGGTAAACGTATCTCTGTGCTGAGTGATGGGGAGGGTATGAAAGGAGAAAAGGAGAGAAGACAAAGGAAGATATTCTAAATTTTAAACAATCTATTTGTGTCACGATGTTCAGGCACCAACATAGAGATAAATGCTGACTTCCTGAATGTGTGCCATGCAATTCAAATTTTCCTTCTATTGTCATCTAAAATGGCTTCTGCAATAATTGATTCTGGCCAATTTGAATCTATTTGAATTCTAAAGTATGTAAGGTAGAAAGCCAGTTATCTTTGTATTAAGGCTTCTACATTAATTTCCATGGTAGTAGAGTAGCTAAAAATACACCTCAAACTAACATTTTAATATGGTAGATTTGTGCTTAGTTTGTTTGGATTATCTTTGTAAATTTTAAATTACCATTTCCAATTTAGAAAATGACAACATTTTTCAACTAAGTTCAGTGAAAAATATGAAAAAAAGGTTGACTAATTTTGTTTACATTTCCACAGATGTCAGCAAATTTTCAGCCAATGCCAAGCTCAGTTTATACTCCTTAAAGGAGTTTATAGTCCTTAAAACAAGTTGAAATATTGCAGAGCAGAATTCAAAATGACACAGGCTTTTAAGCAATGGAAATTCAGGAAAGACTGAAAGAATATTTGCCTAAAAGCTTGGGTGAGAGATGTTTCCCCATTGTGAGAAATATTGCTGAGATTTGTTTTACATTTCATCACAATGAGCTTGGCATAACTATAAAGATTTACAGACTGGTTACAGCTCTGACAGGAATATTATCACTTGTCAATTATTTCATCCATAATGCCAGGAAAATAGAAAAAAAAAAAAAAAAAGGAAGACAAGAATGAGACATGAAGTTCCAATGAAGTCTTTGGATACTTGTGGGTTTGGGATTTATCAGTCTCACTAGTTGTACCTGTGATGCCTGGATTTGAATTTAAGTGTATTTTTGCCTCACAGCTTTCATGAGAGGCTTGGCTTTTTTTTTTAATAGGAACATAATGAGTCCTCCAATTTGCTAGTTGTATCAGAAGAGTGAAAAAAGTCTGTGAAGCTAAGGAAAAATAAATTACAAAATTGTTATTATGCAAAATACCGATCTTGCAAACTTATACTTTGCTGCAGAAGACAAAAAAATAAATCAGTGCAACAGACATATTTTGAATATATAATTACTTTGAGCTTAGCAAGAAATTTCACACAAGGAAAGAAGATGATTAATGAAGAATATATAACAAAGAGCTGTTTCCATATGTCAAAACAAACCTTTCCTACAAATTCTTGTTATCATTCTGCAAGGGAAGAGAGGTTATTCCTTCCTGTAATACAAGATGTTCATGGACCTGCCTCAGAAAAAGAGGGAAATATATATAAAATATCTGAAAGCAGTTGATATAAATTTCTGAGAACAACTGGAACTGGGTTCTGATCCAAAAACTCTGTGCACTCGCAGCAAAATGCTTCATAAATTTCACTTGTTTATGCCAAAATATCAGCAAAATTAATGGCCAATCACTTTGAACCTGCATGATGATCTGCATGTCACCAGTTTGATACACTTTTTCACTCTCTTCAGTTAATTATATTTCAAAATTTAAACTTGCAGGATGCTGGTTCCTGCACATGCAACTTCCAAAATAAAGCAATGTGGTATGAGTCATGATTTCTACACAAGGTAAGTTCAGAAATAAAAGATTAGAGAGCAGGTCTCCTAGGACCATTAGGCCTACAGAACCTCACAGGTTACCTTCTCTAGATCTGAGTTCAAAGGCAGTGTTCCAAGCATTTCAAAGAATGTCTTTGTCTTGTGTAGAAATGAAATTCACTTTCTTTTAAGGAGAATCATCAAATTTCCATGCATGTAAATGCTCTTTACAAATATTTGAAGAGATACCAATTGAATATTTTTTTTGGTCTTTTTAATACCTGCTTGTCTGTTATTTTTCTCACTTTTATATGTGGGCATGAATGGATGAATCAGAGAAGAGCACACAGTCAGTAGTGCTATAAAACATCATCGTTTTCTTCCTAATCCTCATTTAATGCATGAGCTAACAATAGAAGAAAAATTGACATTAAAGGATATGCTTATTAAGAGAAATACAGCAAGCAAGCAGTTTTGCAGTTTACTGTTGGATACAATTAAATACTTCTGGTTTTAAAAGCTTTAGTTCAATCACATAAACTTTTGTATCAGTGTTGTCTTAAATTTGTCTTGCATTTCCATTTGCATGATAGGTGACTGCAGCACCTACATTGTGGTTTGATGAAATTTAGGGCAATTAGTGTTTCAAGGTTGATTTAGTTGGCATTGAGGGTGATTTCTTTTGAGGCTAGCGTGCTCTCCTCAGAGTTCAAACTATTGCCTCAGAGTTGGCCTCTCTATAGATTTGGGAAGTTTTGATGCATGCAAAAATTTACCACATGCATGTGTTTTCATGACATTGCAGCTTTTTTAGGCAGAGAGGATCTTTCGATGTGTGAAGACTGCAAACCAGACCTTTGGTGCTAGCTTCAGTGTTCCTGGAACTGTTTTTGTGCTCCTGACCACATAGGTTACCCACCTGTGCTCGTGTGCAGCATGGAGCTGTTGAGAAATGAGGGTCACAGTAGGTACTACCCACAGAGAGAGCACCTGCTTCACCTTCATATCGAAATGTGCTCTTCCTACCTCTCACCTTACTGACACCCAGTGCAGGAGGTATTTGTGACAGTGACCCAGGACCAAAACATGATGTTGTACATGATTGTCACATTAATATTCTAGTAATCTGTGTTTTGATCATAATTCCACAACCAGTATTTCAAATTGAAGCAGGCTGATGCTTTGTTATGAGGACATAAATTTCCAGTTCCAAAAGCTCACCTAAGTGCCCTAACTATGCAGGTGGAAAGACTGACCTATGAAAGGGAGTCTCAATGTTGATTGCATATTTAAGTGTAGAGCTGCATATTTAAAACCAGCTGGGCCTTAGCTGTGACACTGAAAGGAGTGTAATAGCACACAAGCACCTTCCCAAACAAAGCTCAGGGAAGGCTTTGCTGCTTTACACTGATAAATGATGAACTGATAATGCTTTCATGATTGCAATCCTTTCAATATGAGGGCAAGTTAATGTTATTCTAATTCTACCTAGCTAAAAATCATGCAACAGGATTTTCATTGATAGGTATTAAAGTTTTCAGAAACAGCACTCTCTGATTATGTATTATTGTATTTATGATGTTATTCTGTCTTTAAGAATTTGCAAATGCCCTTTTCTTGAGGCATAATTTAGAGGGTTAGTTGAACTTAAAAGCTTTTAGAACTGCACTTTTCAGTGATACAGTTAGGTTATCTGTAAATGTTACCTTTTGTTTTGTTTCTGTCCTCAAAAGCTCATCATTGGTTGGCAATATTTAAAATTTTATGGAAAAGTGAGTTCTGAGTTGCAATCTTATGAACACAACAGCAATTTTATAAAATTCAGTGTGAATATAATGTAGCTCAGACATCAATTCCTGAGAGATTAAAAAACCTGTCCAGAAGCATTCATTCTTTCAGAAGTAATAATGTTAAATGTGAAGATTGAGTCATTAATGTATGAGTAACTCATTCTGTGAAGTTTGTTACAAAACCATTTTAAAGTTATTATGATTTCCCCTTACGTAGAGGTATGAAACCAGTCAGATATCTATTGTATGAATGACTTGGCAGAAAGCATGGCTTGACTGGAAAAATAAGACAAGATAGATGCCATTAAAATTCTTCATCTTTGTATTTCAAGTTGTATAAGTGAGGTGAAGAAGGAAGAAAAGAGAGAGGCTTATCAATAAAACACTAATGCTAAAACTAAAAATAATAAAGCATTATTATTATTATTATTACTACGACTGCTATTATTGCTATTGTAATTGTTGGTTGCTATACAAAGATGAACAGTAGTCAGCCTGTGATTTGAAAATAATTGCTAACCTACTTCTAGTACTATTTGCATTAGTTGCCTGATCAACACACTGAATTTTATCTTGACATTGAGTCATAGGTTATAGGATTTACAAAGTGCAAGGAAAAAGATTCTTATTCATTCTCGACTAAAGCAGTAGTTCAGTTCTGAACTCAGGGAACAAGATGAAATTATATTAGTTACTGCATGGCTGTATCCCATCCCTAGACATACCCAAATCAAATCCTAAACTTAAATGAACCAAGCAGTCACTTATTCCTGAGACTATTGGGGAATTCAGACTATATTCTTTGACTATTCACTATGAATTAAATCTCAGATGAATAATTTATTAACTGGATCTCTGCTGGCTAAAAAAGTATTTTAGGCATCTTACTGACAAGCAGTTACATATACTTAAATGCATAAATTAGTAATTTTAATTTCATACTGAGTCCTTCCTGAAATAATTTATATGAACTATCCATGTACTTCCTCAAAAGCAGTGGTTCCAAAATGACAGCAGGTAACTTTTTGTTATCCAATCCTACCTCATGCCATAGACTGAAGGGTAGCTCAAAAACACAAAACAAAACAAAACTGAACCAAAAGAAAACAAAACTGCACAAAACTATAAAAAATGCAAAAATATCATAAGTCCAAATAATACTGTCCTAAATTTAGCCCTGACATTCTTTTTAACCACAATATGAAAATTAATCTTATTCTCTTTGTATTCTTTGTCCCAAACTCCAGATTTAACTCTGGTGCAATATAATGGAAGTGATGGAAAGTAATTTACCATATTACTTCCTCTGGTGTACAATTCCTAAAGGTTATTCTAGTGAACATTTCTAAACCCAGAATTTTCTGCAACTCAGAACTCTCTACATTTCAGAAGCTTAACCAAATTCTAACCCTTGTGATCACACCACCATTAGAAACCTAATCTTGTATACATGTTAAAAACCAGTGAAAGTACCCTGGACATATCCAGAAATAGTATTACTCAGGATCCTAAAGGAACCAGCCATAAACCTAGGTTGATTAATGTGTCTAGATCCTAAAATATCAGGAGCTGCTTGGACCTTCCATATCCAAATAGTGAATGCTACATACACTTTAGTTCCAAAGTGGTACCCTGGAATTTTATATCCTCATCTAGGATTACAGTTATAGTATTTGATTTAATTCTAGAGAAATCAATCAAATCCATCGAGTTTTAGGACCTTTAAGACAGGTTAGCAAACCTACCTACACTATAGCTCAGCCCTCCCTCTATTCAGCATTACTGAGTTCCTAACTGAGAGATCTTAGTTTTTCCAAAATAAATCACATCAGGTCGGCCTTTCCCCTTGCAGAACCAGACATAATAGCCAGGAAGAAAATTTAAGGGAACCTGGCAGTAACTGCAGTTCATGTTCCCTGGCATTCCCTATATTCAAACCTAACCCTAATCCTGTTTATGTTGCTTGTTCACTTGCACCGAAGTCAAGGAGAGAGAAGAGGCTTGATGCTTTCAAGCAGGTTACTAAATTTAATCTGCCTGCTCCTGTCCACACCCTCCAGATAACCCTGCTGCCAGCTGAGAGCAGCTGTCATGTACTGGCCACTTGTATGTAGGAAAGGTCTGAAGATATAAACCAGCTACGTGCATCCCAAGAGCTCCCTCTTACATTCTGCTTGTCCTTTCTTCCTTAGTTATCTGTCTGCTTCTGTGTGGAGAATACCTTACAGTACCTGCCTTGTCTGACATAGCTCTATTAGCAAGGTAACAGTTATCAGCAGAATAAAAAGCAGCCATTAAAAGAAGAGAAATAAGCTGCAAATAAAATAAATAAGCACTGGATTCAAGCAGCAAGGCATATTTAGTCTAGACACTAAAAACTTTTTCGTGGTTTGAATAGCTAATTACCAAAATGTATTCTTGAGGGGATGCAGTTGAATCTCCGAAAAATTGGCAAGTTTCTATGCAGGAAAACAACAGGGTCATGTAGACGAGGTCTCACTGTTCCTCTTAACTTGTTTTCCTGTGATTTGTATCTAAATAACAGAGTCAGGTGATGCAAGAGAGAACTACTATAGCCAAACATAAATCTGTCTTTCCCTTGATACTGAGGAGACCCTCTC
>VZTN01013283.1:7204-40814 GCA_013400515.1 Erpornis zantholeuca | reverse complement strand
CATTGAATATTTTATAGCACTTATGAAGAAAAAAAACCCAAAAAAACTACTTTCAAAGAGAAACCCATTAACATTTTTTTGGAGATTTAAACCAGATCTTATACTAGAATTGATATAAGCATTATTTTCTTTCATTTGTACAGAATTAAAGCCCATAATTATGAAGTTGCAAAAGCAATATAGTTGTAAAACCAGGAGCCATTTGGTCAAGAATCAAGCTACTAGCATGAATGTCTCCTCAAAGAACAAGACTCCTTGTACTANTGATAACCATGAAATAGTAAAATTCTTCCGAGACATCTATCCACAAATATTATATTTTAGTTTGTACGTGGTATGAGCATAACCTTTTACAGTAACTGAGGCAGTTATTGTAAAATGAAATGGTGATTAATTTTACCTAAGAGAAAGGAGTCTAATCTAAACTAGCCTCACAGGCTCCCCCTGTAGTGAATACAGGATGTTTTTATCCCTTGTGACATTTGTCATTTGTTTGAGACATGACATGAAGCCAACCAAAGCACAATCTCCTGTCTGACACAGGGGATATCTTAACTGACCAGTCCAACGAGATGCTAAATCTACACAGTTGAAGGCGAGTGAGATGAACATTCCTGCAGGTCAATAAGAAAAGGTTTGTATCTTCACAGGGTTCTTTCCAAAGGGAGATGGGGTCCAGGTACCTTAAACACCTAAATTGCATAGACTTGGTCTTTGTTTAATGGGTGTTAAGGGCTTGTTTATTTCTCTCAGGGAAATGAGAGAGTGTTCAGTGCATGGTTTTGGAAGGGAAACAATCTAGGACCATAAAAACTTGTCCTACCTTTGCTTACAAAGCTTACAGAGGCCTTACCTGGCCTCATGGACAGAGAGAACTCCACCTGTGAAACGACTGGTTACTATGAGGAAATCTTTCAAATATAAGACTGTGTGCTGTTCTGTAGTGAGTACAATACAAGATGAATATTTCAGGAATACTATATATTTGTTTTTTAGCACTGGATGTACTAATTAAGGTATATCTATGCTGAAGATTAGGCTGAAAAAGGAGAAAGCTTGTTATGCCCATTGTTCAGGCAGAGCAGAAATGTGCTCTGCTGAAGAGAACGTCCTGTTCCTTCCTAGTTCTGCTTATTCATTTAGGCTTAGTGTGTTTTAACCAAATTCTTACTTGTTCTGATCAACTTGGCAGAAGTGCTGAACCATTGTTCTTGCCTGCAACTGATGTTATAGCTATAGCCTTCCTTACCAAAAGGGAAATCAAAGGAAAAAAAAAAGAGCTCAAGCTCGTAAACACATATTAATAAGGTAAACATAGGTGTCTTTTCATGGTCATTCAATTTGAAAAGCCCTCTTGAAAACCAAGTCTTAAAAAACACTTATGAGAATTGTTAGACTGTTCCCTTATTCTTTTATAAAAGGGAAGTTAACTGCAATTTACTTGAAGCAGAATTCAGCTTGTACTGAGCCTCATGTAACTAAGTGGCTCAAATAAATGCAAAAATTTAAAACCTTGCCTTGAAAGGAACTCTGAGTCATTCTTTCCAGATACACATACATGCCAGTTAGAATTGTCCTACATATGTATTAAATTGACTACACAGTCCTGAGCTGTGTTTCTAAAGCCATGGAGTAGATGAAAAGAGCTGATTTTGAATCCAGTGAAGCCTGAAAGAGATGCACATTTTTCCCTGCCTAAAGTAAGAGAGAAGGTTATAAAACCCTCTGAAATAAAGAGGCAGCTCTCCTACTGCTCAGCTTTATAGTATGGCCAACAGCTTTTCCAGTTCACTCCTGGGATTTTTCAGCAACCAGAGGCCTGAGAAGAAGGACTGAGAACAAAAGACAGTACAACTCAAAATAAAACAGCAGTATTCAATAACTCAGCATTATTCCTACCATGTGATGACATCACTGAGGTGACATTTGAAGAGGTGATGTGCAGCTGGAAAGTTTTGCCACAGAGCTTAATTTAAAATCTCTTTGAACAGTCCTACCAGGATATGGAAGTGCTATTGCCATGTACATGGCTGAGGGTTTTTTACTCTTGAATACCAGCTTTTTTAGAATATATATTCCTGGAGAGGGCACTGAGGCTAAAATTTGGTAAACAAAGATAAGTGATGGGATTTAATACAGATTTAAGGTTCTTGATATTCATTGATTTACCTGCCTCAAGACAACTGCTTGACTGGCTTCTTTTGATTAACTGACTTAAAGGCTTTCTTTGGTTTCATAGGATTTATTTAAGATTAGTCACATTTGTCCATTTATAAAGTGCTTAGGTTCTCCATGATACACCAAATAGGATTCACGGACCCTTTAATGAATTTTTCCCATCTATAAATTGTTTTAATTGCCTGTAATACACCATTACTTGTCTGCTACTAATTTTAATAATAGAATACTTGGTTCCCCCAAGAATCAGCTGACCCTCCAAGGTGTAATGTCTTTCAAAAAACCCTTTATAAAGAAATGTGCAAGAGACTGAAGTAATCACTGTTTGTGTACTGTTTTGCTTTTAATGTAATTCCCTTTTTCTGAGAATGAAATGATCATAGCAAAGAATCATCCATTTCTCCTTTTTTTTTTTCTTTAATTATGACATGACAAACAACCCAGCTCAAGAGACTAAATGAAGGGAATCAACCCTGACTCACCATCTAGAGAGAGACAGATATTAAGATTTAGTTTCTACCTTTAATGATTTCTTCAGATTATAAATAGCCTGAAAAAATTTAAATAAAATGAAGTTATACTCAGTAACTTGAAATAACTCCTCCTTCTAAACTCACAAGTGTTATTAGCAATCAAGAGTACTCCATGGTCATCTTTAATTTGATTATTAGTTCTTGCTAAAGAGGAAACCTTTTTATGAGGGATTTTTTTTTCAGTTTAAGAAATAGGGAACTGCAAACCAGCAAGTGTGACAGAGTATCAAGCTAATTGGAAGGAACTGTAATCAAGAACAGAACTGGCAGGCAAGTAGATGGATATAATGTAATGTGAAAGAGGCAACACAACTTTACAGGAGGTAGTTATCCCTTACAAAATTTATTATAGTGCTTTTAAAGAGTCAGTAACCATATGGATGGATAAAAGCACACTTGGATTTTCAAAAAGTCCCTTACCAAAGGCTTGTAAAGAAACCAAAGGTATTGCAGGAAGAAATAGGAAATGCTTTTCTTGGGTTAATAACTGCTAAAAGAAGTGGGTGTGAAGTGTAGTAATAAATGGCCAACTTTTATTGGAGGCAGGTGACCAAAGGAGTCCCACAGGGATCCTTTCTTTTGCAGTAGAGACAAAAAATCTGCTGATGGGATTGAGATAGTCAGGGTAACTAAAATAAATCTGACAGCTAGAAGCACAGACCTCATGATGCAAAATGATAGGGAAAAAAGATGGCAGGTGAAATTCAGTGCTGATAAATGCAAAGTAATTAAAAAGGGGGAGAAAATCCCTAACTGTATAGACACGGTGCTGGGATGTGCTTGGCAGTGCTGGATTCACAGTTGGGCTTGATCTGAACAATCTTTTCCAGCCCAGATTTAATGATTCTAAAGACAACAAATGACAGTACTGGACATAGAGAGCAAGATATTATATGATCAAGAAAGTGATTCAAACTTTTACTAAGTATGAGAGAGACAATTAAGCAGTTCCTAGAGACTATAACAGGTGTTCCCAGAGCACTTGTGTGCATTTAACTCATGCAAACAGACACGTACCTGTAGATAAAAAGGATGAGGATGACTTATTTTCCTTTCTGCGCAAAAGTTGGTAGTATATACATTAGAAAAATGTATGTATCTATGAAATACTCACCTGCTGTGTTTTTCTTTATACATGTTCATATTTATATGGGCTAACATGGAAAGCTTCAGCTCCTGACCTTCTGGGGTGCTCTAGGCAAGGATTTCACTTGGTAGAGGACTCCAGTTTCTGCTGGTGGGAGAGAAGGGTTCTTCTTTTTTATTCTCCTTTAGTTTTGAGTGATATGCAGGAGAAAGATGGAATGGGCCAGACAGCAACCTCCCTCCCACTGAGTGAGCCCAGAGCAGCCATACCAAAGCCAGCCACATCATTCCCAGTGTGCAGCAGCTGAGCTGAGAGCACGCTCTTGCCACACAGGCTTTGATGAGCGCTTGCCACTGCCGAGGTTCTGGAATAGGAGATTACAGTCATATGGCTTAAACTCTGAAAGTTTCTGACATTTAATAGCAGTAATTAAGAGTTCAGATTGTTGGCTGAATCAATAACCCTTTGCAGTTATTGATCAGAAGCTGCCGCCCTGCCAATCACAGAGCAGCGCTGACCTTATGAAAGCTGGTGTCTGCTTCTGGTGCTGTCCCCGCACCACCTCCTTATGGCCTGTGTGCCTCAGAAGTGCTTAAAAGATGTGAGGATGCTGTCATCAAGATGTGCTCTGACAGGAGGCTTCTGGGACACCCAGCAGCGGCTGCCTGCTGCAGCTCACTCAGGTGTGGGAAAATCTACCAAGGCACCGGAGGCACTGGAGATGGGCTCCTTCCCCCTTCCTGCCTCTCAACCTGCCTCGTACCTGCTGCCAGCCCAGAGCAGCTGTCCCCTCTCCCCAGACTGAGGCAGCACCGTCCCCCACACGTAAACACAAAAGTGCTCGAGGCACCCTCTGCAGCCTGGAAAACATCACAAACCATAGGGTGAAGCCATCCCTGCCACCCCTCCTTGCTGATTACTGCAGCCGAAGCACCCCTGGGCTCCTCATGACAGCACCACCCTGCAGCCTGTGGGTGAGAAAAAGGTGAGAGAAAGGCACTTAGGTGGAGAAAACACCCACAGAAAAATTTAGGTGGGCATCCAAGTAATTTTTTTCACCTTTGGATCTCTAATGTCTTCCATAAGATCTCCCATCCGAGACGCAGGAGCAGCAGAAAACTGCTGTCTGCCAATGGTTTAAAAAGGGTATCATACATATACAAATACACATATGCAATACACATACACATATACACATACAAACATATATAACAATAAAAATCATAATGATAAATGACAATTATTAATGCAGTATCACAATGTAATATTTTACCAAAAAAAAAAAAAAAAGTATTTTTTTACAAAGAAAACACTGAATTTTCTTTTACTAATAACAGTTCTGTGGAACAACTATACTTTTCCCCAGTCCACTCCCCCCCCCACCAATTATATGAGCAAAACCAAATATTTTAATTCACAGATCTGCCTTTTGGACTGTGTTTGCGTGGTTAGCCATGTTTAGGGAGTCTTTTGCCTTAGTATCTACTCTCTTAGCATGCAGAAGCTCTGAGGTGCAATGGGAAATGTAGTTTAACCAGACTATTCAGCCAATTAAGGGGAATGCACACACTAAAAATCCCATAAAGCCTGTGGAAACTGTGGCTCCTATGAAAAATCTAGGTGACATTCTGAATAAAAACTTTTCAGATCTTTATTTTCCAAAATTTGTAAAAAAAAAAAAAAAGAAAAAAAAATATCAGAAAAATAATCTACAAAGCAAAACCACAAAGACCAGCATACAATCAATTTTTCTTACCAGATCCAGTAGTACTAAGCAGATACTGTCATCCCTGCCATTTCTTCCACTGTAGCCTGCCAAATGGGTCCTAGCCAATTAGTTTGGAGTTTTAAAAGATTCACAAGCCACTGTTCAGATTCTTCCCACTACTAAATAGTACACTTTATCTTCCTGCCTTGTGCTGTGCCACGAGCGGCACAAGACAGCGTTCCACATCCTCCTTCACACAATACATCTCTACAGCCTGGTTTAATACCTAGCCCTGAAGGGGAATTAATAGTTATTTAACATTTTGGACTAACAGTGGATAAGTATTTTTAGACTTGGAGATATCTGTAGATCTGGATTTTAGTCTTTAGAGATATTAATGTCGCATAAGGGCTTAGGTGTTAAAAGAAAAATTGATTAAACTTTAAATTAATAAATATCTGAAGAAGCAAGTGTCTGTGGAAAGCAGAAGGGAAAGGCATGCAAAAGGAACAACTCTGGTTATATTTCCTCTCTTGAGACAGCTCCCCCTGGGCTGACTTTTCTGAGGTGGGACCTGCACTCAGTGCACCTCCTTCAGCAGGCAGCTGGGAGCGGTAGGAGAATGCTGTGAGTCTGCTCAATTAGCTAATGAAAATTAGCTCTGCTGATCAGGTTCAGCATGTTAGTGGCTGAGTGCAGTGAGACTTAGTTATGGATGAGGAAAAGTCACTGTGTTTGTCTCCACTGTATGCTGCCCAATTAAGCCTAGTCATTATGTTTATCCTCATTCAGCGCTGAGCTTCACCTTCCCTTGGCAGAGAGGATGACACGCAGCAGCAGCATGGAGAAGAGAGGACAGGCTGAAAATGCTTTTAAAGGCTGCATCGTGGGCAGCACCTTGCTGATGTGTGGTTGGACTATGCTGTGTTTGTAAGGGTCCTTCACACACAAACCTCTTGCTGCTTCCACGAGCTCGTCAGTCTAAACCAGAACCTTGATGCTCGCCGCCAGATGCAGTCACTCACACAGGGGCTCTCCTTCACCACAATGTGTTTTAAATGAGAAAAAGACTCAAGATCTGAGAGCCTGGCCCAGCTAGCCAAACATAATGATTTGGGTGTTTCTGTGTACCACAATATGCAAATACTGAGATAAAATCCCTGCACATACAACAACTTAATAATAAGGGGCAGAGCCTACAGTGTGGTAAAAGGTTTCCTTTTTTCTCAAAGATTTTATCAGTCTTTAAGGAACAGAGTATTTCCATCATGGACACCAGGCATCCCACCTATCTCCAATTACCTTAGTTCAGACTTCAGGAAAGGAAAAGATTTTGCTTCAAATAACTTTAAAAAGACTGAGGGTTTAAAAGTTAGTTACTGTATTCCTGTGTGAAGACTTTCTTTTCTGTACTTTTGGATAAAAGAGAGCTTTTTCTAGCAGAGGAATTTGTCAAATGCTTTGAGGATGTTTATTGAACATGACTTAGATGTGAAACAGACAGTGGTTTAGCATCCCTAGGACTTCAACATTTTTGGTCAAGTCTAGGAACACATGTGGACATCCTCTGGCACTTTATATTAGCAAACAGGATCCTACCAGAGCTACAAAAGAGACCTCTCTGTAGAGAGAGATGTGTGTCCAAAGTTAAATGCTCCCTCCTTTCTGCCAAAAATAGTAGTAGACACTAACATCATCTGTGTTTGTTACACTCCTTTTTGTGCAGTGGCCCATCTGGGACCAGGGATGATTTTTGTCTCCTGGAGCCTGCCTGGGAATTAGGGTTCTTTTATTTGGGTGGTAGATGGGTCTACTCTGGATGATGAAAACTTGGTCTTTCCCATGCCTATGAGAATCCACCAAACAAAAGGTTTTTTATAGCATACTTTAAAAGCTTTCTTATCAAGCAAGGAAGCGGCACAAGAAAAATATCACGAAGTCATGCCTTTTTTGGTTTTGGTCTTTGAATTAGACATTTAAATCGCTGCTTAACTGCTATGGGGCAGTCACAGCCTCACAATCAGTGCTGGCTATCAGTGCTTGGAAGCCTCCTGTCCCACAGTGCTGTCTGTGTGCTTTGGTAAGGTCTCTCAACCAAATCGGGCTGTTCTCACAGTTTCCCTTTGCAAAGAAATTAGTAAGGATTCCCAAACAGGAGGAGCCTTCACCAAAACCCACAGAACAGGAGGCAGGTCTCAGCATCCAAAGGATGATCCAGACTGTGAGTGGGCCATAAATACTTGTTGTCCATGATAACCCTTCCGCTGTCATATGCTCCTTGCTTCCATTACCTGTGCTAAGGAAACGCAGCCAGCGTGCGTGTGCCTTTCCTCATGCTGTGAATATACCTTAATTTTGTGCAAACACACACTCAACTGTTCTGGTCCTCAGCACCCCATCTGCAGAGAAGGAGATGACAACACTTTCCCACCTCAGAGATCCTCATAGTGGAGGCTGTCGTGATTTCAACAGATGGTGCCTTTGAATTTAGGGGAGGAAATCAGCTGGTAATCTGGATTTAGAGAGCTACATACACTTCATTTCATGCATCACATTGGGACAAACCTCCTGGAGCCTGTTCCTCAGGTTGGGAGCTTGCCCAGGGGAGGACTGTGTAGATATTTCATTTCCTACAGTGGCTATTTCAATCTTAGCCAACCTTTTCTGAGCAGGGACAAATGTCTTAATTTTACAAATAATGGCAGAATGCATCTAAGGCAAGACAATTTAGATGGATGGATTTTGGCTGATATTTAAGAACTGTAATAAATAATCTCCTCCTCGCCCACGCCTCTCCTAGAAATCTACATACCTTTTTGCATATATTATAACAAACCCTAATAAAGAAATAATCCAAAATGGCACCTGTTAAAAAAAAAAAAAAGAATAACCCCAAAATGTAGGTTATTGAAATATGAGTGCAATATAGAAAAGATAGCAGTGCTGATATTAATGACCTATCTGTCTCCTGGTGCACTTAAAAAGTCTCTCATGTATTTTATTTTATTTTTTATTAGAAACTGTATCATTAGCTCTAAAGATCTTCCTGGGAAGGGCGAAGAGAAAGATCTGACTTTTTGGAAGCCAAATACAGCTAGACATTTTTTCTTACTTAAAAAAAAAGGAAGATTTTTTTCATAAATATTTTTTCCCCTCTGGCTGGAATATTAGGACAGTATATTAAATTCCTGCCCCCAATTCCACAAAAGGAAGACCCAACTACATTTACATAATAACGTCCCTACTGTGCTTTTGACAGATGGGTTTCATCGACACAGACATACTGTTAGGGGCCTAGCAATAGATTAAAAAAACAACAACAATAGATTGTAACATAATAAAAGTGTATTGTAATGTACATCATAACTTTTGGTCAAGGTTAAATATCCAGTTGGTGTATGAAAGTCGTATTCCATTAGACAAAATAGATGTCACGCAGCAAAGCATTAAAGATGAGTTGACTGAGCCATTTGTTTTTATTTATATTACATTATATTTTCCTTGATTCTATTTATGCAGTAAGTTAAGGAAAAAAAGGTCCTCTCGTCCCCCTTTCTCACCTACACCACTGCACCACGATATTGTCAAGAGTGAGTGCCTCCATGTGAGGCTGCCCATGGTGCAGGGTGCTGCACAAAAAGCCACAAGAATCACCTCCTGAGGTGCCAGCACTCCTGTGTGGATACACCTGAGCAGCCCAAGAGCTCTTACATGGTGAGCCAGCCAGACACAGCACTACCCAGCTCACCAAGTACCAGCCTCTACTTGTGATTTCAGAGTCCATGTTGATAGCTGAGCTGCCGTGAGGTCCCTGCTGCCCTCACTCCTTGCTGTCTGCCCTAAGTCTGGCAGAATAAACTGATTTGTAACACAGGGTCTCTTGGAGGTATTATCCAGGAAAATTTATTTGTGTGGCATGTGTAGTGCTACCCCAGGAGTCCTGTCCACTGCAGTGCTCACGCTGGGTCAAATTACAGGAGGGTTGTGTGCCTGGTTCCCTCCTTACAACACCTCTGCAGCTGCCTCGAGTCCTCAGGAGATTCTCCCAAAGCCTCTGAAGAGAAAACAGAGCAGCATGTGTCTTATTTTTATTGTTGTTGGTTCTTTCCCCTTTCCTCCCCCCTCCCAGCTCCAGCAAATTTGTGCCTTTCTTAGTAATGGCTTTGTGCAGCTTCACGATAAAAGTCATCCACCAAAAAGACAGAGCAGTTTTCTCTGCATGTCTCCCTGAAAGGTACTCTTGGTTGTGAGAGCTTCACAGCCTCCCTTTAATGTCAAGTTATATGGTTTTGGGGGCTTTCCCAACTCCATCAATCCCCCTGACGGCATAGACACTTTGAGTGGAGTGGTGAGGACAGAACTGATAAACTGCAGCCTCCTCCGGTACTGGACTCTCTCCAAGGAGACAATAATGCTCTCCCCAGGAAGCGGTTTTTGCTCCATATAAAAACATTTTCCCACCAGGAGGTGGTAGCCAAGATGCACATGGGGACGGGTGCCACCAGGCACCAAGTGAGGCTGACCTCGCTGGTGACACTGTCCTTCCCTTAGCAGCTGGAGCAGGGGCAATGGACTCCTTGAGTTGTTTCTCACATTGTCATGACAACACACAGCTAGAAGGTCTCAGCCTGCCTTGGAGGAGCTGCTGTAGTGCCCAGAGCAGCCCGAGAATAGAGAACTGTTGTGGAGGTCATTGGCAGAAGCCATTCACCAGAAAGGAGGGATGAAGAGAAGGAAATGCAACCTCTGACTAAGTGGGAATTGACAATTCTGCTACTCCAGGTTTCTGGTGGTATGTGCTTATTGGGGCTACAGAGAGTCTGGCACAGGTAAAAGGAGTTCTCATGGAAAGCAGCTCACAGCCTAAGGGAATGGACCCGTGGTAGAAGACAGGAAATGGATTTTCCTGCTCTACATGAGGTAGGCAGAGACAGACTCAGCCCACTGTACAGTTTACAATTTGTGCCTGCAGAAGAGCAATTCCAGATCATCTGTAAAGACACTACATATATTCCTGCTTTTATTCCGCTTCCAATGAACATGAGAAGTGAGCTCTGGAAGAGTTGAGAGGTTACCCGGGCAGGCAGGTGTTCCTCTTTCCTCTTTTGGTCCTGACAGTCAGGCAGAGACTGTAGGTGCCTGTCCCCCAAAGGAGCCCTAGGGATAGATATGCACCACACAAAGAGGGAGGATGTTTTCCCTTCCTCAGCCTGTGCTGTAAAGTACAAGACATCACACAACATTTTGGCTATTTCCAGACTTCAAATCTATGCTGTCAGAACACCGGGATCACGTCAGAACCACCATCTCCTAAATTACTTCCAATCCTGGAAAGAGATTCTTTTCCTGCCATCGAATTGCAGAACTTGATTTCTATCATTAAAAATTAAATATAGAGAGACCCATGTTTTGCAGTGGGTTAACATAGCACTAACCCAGACTACTATTTATTCATAAGTACATTACATATACCAGAAGGAAGATTTTTGTTTGTTTGTTTTTATTTCTTAATCACATTCTGAAGAGGTCATATGTGAAACACAGCTGCAAGAAATTTTATTTTTCTTTGTTTTTTTATCAGTCTTCCTCCTCATTTATTCTTATAAGATTATACGGCTATCTGCTTTTAATTTCCTATTTAAAGCATATCTCCAACTTGTAAATAAATATGCTTTTTCTAGTTCAGGTCAAGTTTTAGTCTCCAATTAATGAGGAAAATGCATTAGACATCAATGCCCTCTTCTAGGGTTGTTGGTAAAGTAAAATCTAATTATATTCTGGTCTTTGCACTTGCTGGAGAGATTCAGAATTTGTTTATACTCAGAGTCTTGACTGAAGGTAAACTGACACATCATGTTTGTTTTGAGAACCTACATCTACTTTCACTGAGTAAAGAAGATTTTTGTGGTCCAGCATCTGTCTACACCAGGATGCAGGTGGGGAAGACAAGGGAGGAAGCCATTTTTTGTGATGTGTTCAATTTAACCAGGGAAAACTATGATGAGCCATTTGAGATCAGTGGAAAACTTCTGCATAAATCCATGTCCATAGGTCCACGACACTGGGATAAGCACCAGTGAAGGATCCAGCCATTCTGATTAATGTGTGGCTCAAACTGGCAAGTAAATCTCTGATGGAGTTACGGGTAGTTCTTTCCAACAAGAGATGGGAAGAAATTCAGCAAGGTCTAGGAAATACTTACTCTTGCCCCAGGACAAAAACCAGCTTTTGTTTCTGTACCTAGATTCTGATATGCAGTGGGTAAAAAGAGAGGCATCCATGCAGATAAGATCCTCAGATGCTGCTGCAGGGCTAACTCAATTGCTTTCCTCCTGTGTTTGCTAAAATTGGTACCTCCTGCGCAAAAGCCATGATAAACAAATAGCAGTATCATTCCAAATGTACTGTCATCATCATCATCACAGGCCTCCTCCTGACCACTACAAGATGAAGACCTGACCTTAAAAATAGCACCCCTGGCTCGGACCAAATGTGACCACTTTTGTCCGTGCCATCTGTCTATTCATCTTGGTGACAGGCAGCCCTGGCTCTGCTCTCTGCCCAACCACTATGAATAGGCAAGTGACTGCAAATGAGCTCCCCTTAAATGGAGAGAGCTGATACCAGCCTCGGGAAAGTATTTCACACATCACAGTGGGAAAGGGCCATTGTTTTTGTTCAGATTTGGGGTTTATTTCTTGCTGCGCTTATAAGGAAGGAAATTTTGTTCCTTGGGGGTAATGCAGATGTTTGTATGGGTAGTTAGTTAAGGGACAATAGAAGAGTTTCAGGGATGTGGTCCAAGAGGAAGGGGCAGCATGGGGCAAGAGCTGAAGAGACCGGTGAGAGAAGCAAATGAGTGGATTCTTTTTTTCCTGAGGTAACTGCGCAGAAGTAAGACCATAGGGAAGGTAATAAGTCTCTGGAAGGCATTTGGGATTTGTTTTGAAAATCATCTGATTAAACCATGTTCCTCACGCAGCCAGTAAGGACACAGCTCTTTTTTTCTTCCTCACAAAAAGTCTTACCTCCTAGGAATTAAAGAAAATTTAGAGACTAGAAATCACAGTGAGAGAGGAAATAAAGAGCAGTGATCAGGATGCAAAAAGAACTGAATTAATGTTTCTGTTCTGCCATAAAGTGTCTTTTATAAATCTGGACAAAATAACCTTTCTACACCGAAGTTTCACAGGTGAAATAGACATAACAACATTTATTTACCTTTCCAGAGCTCGGAAAGGGCACACAAATGTGAATAATCTGCTACAGGGGCATCGTTTTCTAGTGACATCATCCTTCTATTATGCTGGGTCACAGATTTTGCCATAATCTCACACTGGTTTCTATTTCACAGAATCACAGAAATGTTGGGGTTGGAAGAGACCTCTGGGGATCACCCAGTTCAATTTCTTGTCTAGGCAGGGTCCTCTGGAGCAGGTGATACATCCAGGTGGGGTGTGAATGTCTCCTGAGAGGGAGACTCCATGACTACCCTGGGCAGCTGTTCCAGTGCTCTGCCACCCTCAATGGAAAGAAGGTTTTGCTCATGCTGAGGCGAAACTTTTTGTGTTTTAGTTTATGACCACAGCTCCTCGTCCTGTCACTGGGCACCACTGAAAAGAGTCTGGCACCATCCTCTGACACCTGCCTTTGGGTTACTTATATGCATTAATGAGATCCCCTCCCAGTATTCTCTTCTCTGGACTAAAATGGCCCAGCTCTCACATCTCTTCTCATAAGAGAGAGGCTCCAGATTCCTTATCCTCCAGATCTTTATGGCCTCTGCTGGACCCTCTCTGCAGCAGCTCCTTGTACTGAGGAACCCTGAACCAGACACCGCCATTCCTTCCAGGACTTCAATTGGGCATGATGTGTTCTTTGACCATATCATACTGATTCTGTAGATGTCTTTTGTTCTGGATGCTCAGAGCAGTGCATTAACTGATGGACGACACATGAGAAAATAGGACAGGAGTAAGGAAGGATGTACATGGAATATTTTGGGAGGCATATGAGGCAACCAGGGGAATACCACAAGTGAAAGAGGAATAGGGGAGGAGAGAAGGTTGGATTACAGAGTGAGCTGCGACTTGCGGGCAGGAGTGAGGAGGGTGGCTCAGACAGCAGTGTCACTGTGTGCTGCTTGGCTGCTTCTCCAGATGGAGAATTTTGAAGCCAGGTATCACTGAGAGTTTGCCCATAAGTGGTATTCCAGTGCCTGAGATATTTATTAAGCCAGGACTATTAATTCCTCACTTACACAAGCACTTAATTCACTGACAATTGTTTAAAAGTCGTTGATAACATTTTACAGTGGTAAGGTGATCGGCTTTTTGTTTTGTCACTGAGCAGAATTAAAGTAGGAGAAAAAGCCAGAGGAATACAGAACAGTCCTCACATTGGTACAAAAATGTCGGTATTTTGTTTTCAGAGTGATTATAATGATTACAGGCTACTACCATTTCTGGAGAGTTTGGATGAGATGGGAGTCCACTGGACATCAGTGTGGAACAAAACAGACTCTCCTGAAAAACCTGTTACATAAATGGGCAGGTCAGAGGTGGAGGGGGCAAAAAGTAATAATAGAATGGTTTGGATTGAAAGGGACCTTAAATATTACCTAGTTCTAATCTTTCTGCCACGGGCAGGGATGGCCTTCACAAATGCAAAGAAGATATTTGTTCCAGGAGCCACTGCAAGTCTCTGGGCAAGAGAGGAATAATATAAAAATCCCCTGATTATTAAAGTTCTGTTAATCTACATCCACAGACCTCTGGACCAGTAGGCAACATGACTGTCTGGTATACTAGGAACCAAAACACAGAGCACCATGGGATGAAGACACACTTCCTTGACTGCATTGTGCAGCTCTGCTCAGACAGTTGGTCAGACTACTCAGGAAAGATTATTCAGGAAAGTTCTCCCTGTTTTGTTTTTTTTTTTTTTCCCCCGGATCCCACCATGATGTCTTTCTATTACAACACAGTCAAGGAATTTTTCTTGTAGCAGTAATCTGGTGGGACAGACCTGGCTACCATGTACAGAGGAGAGGAAAGACACCTATGTTGGTGTTTAATAGCTCAACCTACCTCTGTGTTGGCCTGAGAGCCTCCGTGTGGTGACTGGATCTAGAGGTCTGGCACTTTGCATAATATTCCCAGATAACATTTGTGTGCCTCTATTGCCCATTTGAGGCTTCAGAAGTGTGTGGGCAGGAAGCTACGCATTTTAAAATGTGTATCAAGGAAAGCACAGGCCACAAGTGTGGTAAATCCAGGTCTAGAATTCAGAAAGGAAAAGAAACATCACCTGAGCAAGGAACGGAGATCTTGCTGCAAGCCAGCGTACAGCATTTTAGCACGGCACATTACCTAAATTTAGGTGGCAGCTTGCCACTGTGGGACCTTGTGCTGCCTCTCTGTTGTGACTAATGAGCCTGTATAGCCAAGTGGGCTCCTTGCACGGCTACCAGAGAGGAAAGAGAAAGGTGATCTTCGAGTTTATGGGGTTTAATAAAGCCCTCGAGCACACAACCTCTCTCCTTCCTCCTGTTGCTGTTCCAGATTCCATTTTATCTGATAAAGCAGAGAAAAGAACTGCAAAGAGGGGAAAGCCATTACTATTTCTGAGTTACACGTATGGAATATTGGTGGAAATTGGACAGATTGCCCCAGAGGTGAGCAAGCATGGAAATTTCATGGCCTTGGCAGAGGCAGGAAATTCCATGAGTGCAGTCTGGTCTTGGTATGCATAACCTAAACAAGTTACTTGAACAACTTCCCCTGCATGACTGCACATCCTGTGTCTCCACTGATGAAGTATAAAGGTAGTATTTTCAAATAAAACTGATCCCTAGGAATGTATGTACTTTGCACAGGATCATCTCTGTAGCTGGGGGTTAGACTTTGAGACCCCGATTCAAACAACAATAGAAAACATCAATTTTAGCGAGGCAGATGCTCAGTTCAGATGGGTTTTTTGTAGTATTGCAGAAATTTGCTGCTAAACCCTTTTTTTTCTTTCTGCCTGTATAAAAAATGACTCTGAATGCAATAAGAACAAGGTGTTCTAATTAAATAGATTTGTTTACATCTTGTAGCATGAAAAACTAATTCAGTCTGATATACTGTAGGTTCTTGCATTATCTCTCTCCCACTTCATGTAAAATTACTCGTTTTAAGTAGTACTTTATTTAAGAATATTTAAAAAGTGGACTTGATTAAACAAAAACTGATTTAAGATCCAAAGTGTTTATTTCTAAAACAAAGATTTCACTTCAGAGTGCAAGTAGATGGGAGGGGGAGAGCAGAACCTGTGCTATATCTCACAATATTTCCTCCCTGTTTTATTACATTGCAAAGGTCCCTACCTTTGCTAGTCATGAGAACTCATAGCCTGTGGCTAGAACACACTTTTATTAAGTGAAGGTTAAAGTCAGGGCCCAAACAGATCCACTGTAATATGATTACAAACATAATATCCTGACCCAGACCTGTGCCACAGTATCAGCTCCAGATCAGAAGCAAAGGCAAAAGCTTCCTGACTGTAACTGTGTTCCTACCACTGTAAAGAATTCTGCATGTTCAGAACAGATAGAGCTGGATCACCCTTAAAGGTGGCACCACACGAATTATGTGGAAGACTGCAAACTGAAAAACAGGTAAGAACAAATCTCAGCAACTAAGACCTGTCCATCAAGTAATTTTTGTAGGTTTATCCAGCAAGGCTGGATGAAATTGTTGCAGGGAACACTAATATCCCAATTAATTTTATTTCTCAGGTTGTCAAAGTGAGGTAAACAGGAAATTTTACTGCCACTTAGAGAAATGTCACTTCAGGGGAAGGAAGCTGAGGGGAGAAGAACCCAAACACCCAGTCCATCCTTGACCCAGAAACACAGCAACGTCTGCATGCAGCACCTATCAAGCAACAACCTCCTGTACATTACATTTCCATCTCTGTGGGCTACAAGTGGTGCAGTAATGGCCTGCTTAAGGAGTAGGGCAAGTACCAGATCGGCCAGTGTTCTTAAAGAGAAATTCTCCCTGTAGAAAGACAAGAATAGGACCATTTCCTGAGACGACCAAATGCCATAGCAGTATAAGATAAGGAGGGTCAGAACTCTTAACAAGTAATTGCTGCACTATGTTTTCATTCCTGGTACTGAGTATGGCCCCAGCAGGCAGCTGTGTTCATCCTGAAGCAGAGCTTGGGACCTGGTGGCTGCAGAGAGACTTGGTCAGCTCTCAGCCAAAGGAAGAGGACTGCCTCAGTGTGTAACCCCAGCAGACAAAGGTGTTGTTCTCAAGACATCAAAGAAGCCACTTTTAATGTAATAAATTCATAATGTGTCTCAGAGGAAAACAAAGTTTTGAAACNTTTTTTGTTAAATCCTTTTGCCTAAATGACAAAAATTGTGCTAACTGGAAAAGTTCTTTTTTTTTTTTGAAGGGTAAGCAAATTGCTTTTGCAAGTTCTCACTCTGCTGTGGCTCTCTGGCAGCCAGGGTTGCAGGAGATGTGGGGATGCTAAGAAACTTGGGTTTGTGCCTCTCTGGCAGCTGGAGCTGTAGGGAGACTGGGAACTGGGCAGGAGGTGGGTGCTCAGCCCCTGGCCCCCTGCCTACTGCAAGGCTCCTGCTTTCATCAGTTGCCTGTCTTTGCACAGAAATCTATAGTGACAAAAACCTTCTAGGGGAAAGGATAAAGGAAACAGCCAGGCAAAATCATGGCCATCTCTCCAAAACCAAAAGAGAATTATAAGAAAGAAAATAAAAGCCTCAGAATTTTCACTGATTTGAAATTTTCCATGGGAGCATCATTTGGTTAGAGAGAGAATGTTCTACCATGAAATCGTTCCAGTGGGCAAGGGAAGAAGGTGAATTATGCAAAATTGTCCAAGGCTTGTGATGGTCTCACTGAAATGTGCCCACCACCTTTCAGGAAAATGATCAGCACTTTCTAAGAGACACTTTGGATCTTCTGAGGGTTTTGCCTTAAATTTGGTGTAACTTGGAGAAAAGGCACACAGAGGGTAAGAGCTCTGGGGAAGAGTAATTTTCACCTTTCTGGTGCTTACAGAATGATAAAAAACTTTCCTCCGTGCTTTTGAATTAATTCCTCAAAAGTTCCAATGCCTGCACACCCATTTGTTTCCTCATTGTTTTTATTAAACAAGAAAGGCGAGCTTTATTACTGCGCAAATGAAAGCATCACCAGAAGATAGATACTTCCCAGATTCTTATTAATCTCTAAGACTTATGAGGCTGCCTAAGTTCCACAGAAATTAACATACTCTACAGATTTCTTCCAGCAAGTCACTGAGTCCTTGCTACTCTGTATGTGGAGTGAAGAGAAGCCAAAAAGCAACACCAAAGGAGAATAAATCTGTATTATTAGGAGGTTGTTCCAAGTCAAAATGTGCATGTGCATGCATGTCTTTGTCTACAGATATAGGGCAAAGCTCTGTGCTATGGTGCATCATCTACAGCACCATTATAGTAATTTACCATAGACTGTGGCTGTACAGACTGAACTGTGTGCCACAAAGTAGAGGTCATAATCATAATTAAAGCCCAATTCTATTTGCAATTCAAAATAATTTAAGACTAATCTACAAAACTGCGACTGTGCAAATTAAAAAGGTAGGGCATTGGATTTATTCTTTTTCACTGGTTTCCACTGTAAGATTACCTGTGCCTAACTGCAGGCACACTTAGCACCTGTGTGGTAGCAACATATCCCTAGCAGAGACCAAGGTCCCACAGCAGCATCTATTACACACAATACATTACACCTTTCCTGAACATAACAGTCAAGGAAGAACCCACAGGCGTAGCAGATAGGCAAAATGACTTAATCATCCAGGTCAGTGCCTGAACACCTAGCAGAACACCAAAACCAGAACATTCTACCTCTAAGGACTCAAAAAAAAAAAAAATGAGTGAGAGATAAAGAGAGAGAAGTACAAACAGTACAGGAAGCCCTGTCCTAGCCCAGGAATAACACACATGCTATTAGGGAAGAAGAGACTTACAGTACTGGCAATATTCTTCGTATCTTTGGCTCTTTTGTAGTGGCAAATCCCATGTTTTGTATCATTTGGTTTCTTGGGATGTGGTGATGCTAAGTAAAGATGTGCAATGCCAGGAAGGTTTTTATATCTTTTTTTTTTTTTTTCTATTTGCAGTAGATTTTTTATTTTTAATTCTTGTCGTGTAAGTGGCTAAAACAAGTTTTCCTGAGAGAAGACTCAAGTATAAGTTCCTCCTGGTCTTCATGTGACTTGTGCTGCCCAGTTACTATGTTCTATTTGACTCTTCAATTTCCATAAGATCTCACCCATTCTGCCAGCTTTAATCTATGCATCACATATTTTCTACCAGCCAGTGCTGGTTAGCCAGTGAGTGCAAAACAGAGAATGGGTGTGGTGGTTTGGGTTGGCATAAGGAGAATTTTCTTCCCAGTGGCTGGTGTGGGGCTGTGTTTTGGGTTTGTTCTGAACACAGATAACACAGAGATGTTTTTGTTGTTGCTGAGCAGGGTTTGCACAGAGCCAAGGCCTTTTCTGCTTCTCCTGCTGCCAGGCTGGGGAGGGGCTGCGAGGAGACACAGCCAGGACAGGTGACCCCAAGTGACCAAAGGGATGCTCCAGACCATGAGACATCATGGTCAGTGTATAAAGTGGGGGCAAGAAGGAGGAAGAAAGGGGATGATTTGGAGTTTGTCTGCCCAAGGCACAGTTGAGCATTATGGGGCCCTGACCTGCTGGAGATGGCTGAACACCTGTCTGACCACGGGTAGCAGTGAATTAATTCTTGCTTTGCTTTCCTCTGTATGTGGCTTTTTGCTTTCCCTATTAAACTGTCTTTATCTCAACCCATGAGTCTTCCAGCTTTTGGTCTTCCAGTCCTTTCCCCAGTCCTGCTCATGTGGGAGCGAGAGAGTGGCTGTGTGGGGCTTGGTGGTCACAGCTGATGCACACAAAGTTCAGCTGCCCTCTATTTGCCTCAGGACATACAGTTATGAAGATGAGCTGAACTGCAATGACTTAGAATCAGCTAAACCTACATTTTCAGAGCTAAACTGATCTCTTTCAGTTGAAAATCTTAATCCTTGGTAACTAATTTAAACTTCTTCCCAAAGAAACAAGACACAATTGTTTGGCTGTATATTATTTTTTGTTGTTTTCTTTGGGGATTATTTTTTGGGGGAAATTGTTTTTTGTTTTTGTTTTTTTTCTTTCCTTCCCTCCCTCTCTGCTCTCTTGGATTTTGGGCTGCTGAGGTTAGCATTTGCAGTGTTCCTTCTTTAACAAAAAATTCCAATGCATACACATTGTGTTCCTCATTTATGCTTCCCCACTACCCAATTAACGTCACACTAAATTATATACCTGCAACAGATTTAATTCCAGACCACTGAGCTGTCGCTTTTTAACCCTCTGCATGTATCTCTACAATATTTATGAGAAAGCTGTAGTTACTTTAACAAGTAATGAGAGATTTTGATAGGTATTTAGCAATTCAATTTGTTATAAGAAAGAATATATTCCTCCACTGAAATCTGTGGGATGGTTCCAAATACATACAGAAGGATTTTCATATCTATTCAGTTCTCAAGGTTTTAGAGTAGTTTTCCAAATCCCTATTATGCTGCTATGGAATGAAAATGGATGGATCTATGGCTAGAGTTAAGCAGAGATCTGGGCTCATTTCCAAGATCCATTGAACTCCTCTCAGATGACCTTGAACAAAGCACTTGAGATGTGGTCCAGAGTGTTTATTTCAGTGTCCAAATGGGGCTTTGAATGAACTCAAAACCTTAAATTCCAGGAAGCTGTTTTCAAGGGATTGTCTAAGCTTAGAGTCTCACAAATCTCACTGCAGATTTCCATGATGCCTGACCTCAGAAAGAACAGGACAATCATGAGTTGCCTGGCCTGAGGCATTAGAATGCAGTCAGACCCATCACATACCTGGACTTCCTCAAAAAATTTCTGAACATGAAATTCCTCCCACTATTCTGTTATTCAAGGCCTAACATGAAAAGAATTTTTTTGTCCGTAACGAGGGAAAACAAAAACAACCCCCCAGAAAATCCAGCAAGGCCTCAGCTGCTTGGTCTGCACTGAATTGTGCCTGTATTTTCTGCAGAGGTGTGGCAGTGGCCATTAAGTGAATAACTTGGAGTGGAAGCCATCATCATTCTGCTCTTAAGTACTGGGCCTGCGAAAGGACCATCCTCTCCATAACGTCATTGATGCACTGGAGAGAGATATCTCTTTCCATGAAGTACTTTTGTATGCTCAGTGAGATGAGGGCAGGTTTAGTTTAGATATCAGCAAAGTGTTCTTTGACGTGAGGGCGGTGAGGCCCTGGTGTGGGTTGCCCAGAGAAGCTGTGGAAGCCCCTGGAAATGTTCAAGGCCAGGTTGGATGGGGCCTTGAGTTACCTGCCCTAGGTAGTGTCAGAGACTGAAAATAGTTCGTGCCTCAAACATTGATAGAAAGTTTTGCTCGTTATAAAGAAGCTACAATCAAGAAGTGTCCCCGAAGACTGGGAGTTTGAACTGAAATTCAAGCTGCTGATTAGATAAACCATTGTTCAGTCACCTCAGGAGGAGGGAAAGGTTTGCATCCACCAAAAGGCCAAAGCTGCCAGCTTCGCTGAGGAGCATCCACAGATGAGTTTGGGGTGGGGGCAGAGCACAGCTCACAGAAGCCAGGTTTGGGGTGGGAGCAGAGCACAGCTCACAGAAGCCAGGTTTGGGGTGGGGGCAGAGCTCACAGGAGCCAGGTTTGGGGTGGGGGCAGAGCACAGCTCACAGGAGCCAGGTTTGGGGTGGGGGCAGAGCTCACAGGAGCCAGGTTTGGGGTGGGGGCAGAGCACAGCTCACAGGAGCCAGGTTTGGGGTGGGGGCAGAGCTCACAGGAGCCAGGTTTGGGGTGGGGGCAGAGCACAGCTCACAGGAGCCAGGTTTGNAGGTTTGGGGCAGAGCACAGCTCACAGGAGCCAGGTTTGGGGCAGAGCACAGCTCACAGGAGCCAGGTTTGCAGAGACTCCTCCCAGCCGAGGAGGGAGGAGGAGTTTTTGGTTGTGGGACATAACCTCTGGCCGGAGGCAATAAACACCCATCCTCTGTTACACAAACTGGCCCAGCTGTGGAACCCCCAACCCCACAGGCCACATCCACAGGACTCTCATGAGAGACACCTGAAGGGGAGTCACAATCCACCAAAGACCCTCCAAAGTGCTGGGCCTTGCCTCACAGGGCTGCACGTGATGCAACATATCCAGAGTCTGCTGTAAGAGACTGTGCCCTCCCCAGGGGACATGGCTGGACATTGGCACCTGGCTCCAGGGGATATAAACTCATGGGATTCTACACCTCTGGGGCAACCTTCACCACCAAGAAGAGCAGCTGGAGAGGATCAATGGAACATCATTGGTATCCATGGAGTGGTGATATTTTCCTTATTCTGTCCCTGTCACTCTCTTCTGTCCCCCCTCCCCACCTATTTTCTACTCCTTTTCTTTTCTTTTGCTCTCACATTTACTATACAATAAATCCCATACTACTGTCACTGGCATACGGTCTTGTTCACACCTTAATTTAGGGAGAGGAATTTCTAAAGAACCTTAACAACAATAATAACTAGATCATAACAGGTAGGGGGTTGGAACAAGATGATCTTAACCACCCAAATGATTCAATGGATGAGGGCCTAGGTCCCAATGCAAGGAGTGAGCTATTTTTACAGTGAAGGTGTATCCCTAAAATGTCTACAGGTTGTAGGTGACCCTTGAACAGTTCCCACAGAGCCTTGGACATGAGAATCAGAAGCTCTCCCTGCTCAACAGCCAGCATAGAATCAATGAAATTGATTTTTGGCCATTATGATGTGAAAGTGAGTACTCTGAATATTGCTTTTAAAGTTTATAGCTACATCTCCAAAGATATTGCTATATGATGATTTCAAAAGGAAGCAGGAGGTTAAATACCTTTTTGGTTTGGCCCTCTCTGTCTCAGTTTCTTTCATGTAAAATTGAAACCAATGTACTCACTACCTTCCATAGCTGTTAAAATGGAAAATATGTGTCACTTCGAAGAAATGAAATCACATGAATGCTATGATGCTATTTCTGAGAAAAAAAAAAAAAAAGCAATTTATGTAAATAAACACTGTTTGGTTTTGACACAACCAGTTTTCAGAGGACATCTTCTGTGGGGAGGCACAAATAACCTCTAATTGGGTAAGAATGAGCACTTTCAATTCTTGGACAATCTTTTGAATGTTTTTTGACATGTCTGTCTTATCCTGTCCTGTGCATGTTCTGCTTTCTGAAAATTTTTAGTATTCATGTCGTGGTTACAGTCTTTCAACTTCACCAGACTTATCTGAAGCTGGTAATCAAAACCTTGTATCTCCTTTATTTAACAAGAAAACAAATTGTCTCCTTTATTTCTTAAAAACAAAACTGAACAAAAACCACCCAACAACAAAGCAAAAACACCCCGTAGCAAAACAAACCAAATCCTCCAACAATAACTGCAAAAATTAAGCACAAAACCACATAAAAACAACACCCCCATAAAAAGCCAAAGCTTGAGTAAACACTTTCAACAAGGCAAAGTCTACACGTGCGACTGCATGGAGCTGAAGGTTACTTTAGCCACCTCATGGCAGAGCAACCAGAACAGATCTGATTCAGGTTCTAATGCTCCAGCTTGACAAGACTTTTAAGTGTTGGCACAAAGCTCTAGTAGTAAGGTTACCCAAATCCTCAGCCAGGTCTGGCCAGTATTCCCAGCCAGGTGGAGAAAATAAGCCACTTCCGTTGCTGTCTCTTAATAGAATCACAGAATCATGGAATATCCTGAGTTTGAGGGGACCCACAAGGATCCCTGAGTCCAGCCTGGCATAGGACAGACCCAAGAACCACACCCTGTGTCTGAGAGCATTGTCCAAACCCTTCTTGAACTCTGCCAGGTTTGGTGTTGTGACCACGGCCCTGGGGAGCCTGTTCAGTGCCCAAACACCCTCTGCGAGAAGAACCTTCTCCTGATATGCAGCCTAAACCAGCCCTGACACACTTAGCTTCATGACAAAATATAGCCATCCACTATTTGAAGTTTTGATTGGTATTTCATGACTACTCTGAATGAAGAAGCAGATCTCCACATACTTGAAGCTGCTGGTTTGTTTTTTTTTCAGAAGCCCAGTTTCTGATTTTTTGATAATTTTGTTGTTTTGTTTTGTTTTATTTTTTCATTCTTGCAATTCATCAAAGGAGAAAGCAGTATGGTCATGTACTCTTTCCAACTAAAGACAAAAGCCTCAAAGAAGGCTCGAAAATGGTGCAAAGGTCTTGCAGTTTTCAATTAATTTATCTTAATTAGGAATCTAAAAGTTAGTGGTGTGAATAGGCTCAGGGATTAAGACATCTAATTTTAGATGTCCGCATGCAAGACAAATGGCCAGGTACCCATTAAAGAGAGTAGAGGTCTAGTCAATACAATTAGTGGTTTAGAAAGAGATGAAGCAAGTGTCTATATCTGGTGAACCAATAGCTCTCCAAGCTTTAGACACCTAGCTCATATGCAAACACCTAAATTTAGATATATAGTGGCTTGAGTCAGTTGCCTGAAAATAGAAGTCTGACAACACTTGAAGTGTCCTTGCATTTTGGAGACACCCACACAGAGCTGGCCCACGTGGAACAGGGCTTCAGGGAGATGTCTAGAACCACCTACCACTGGAAGCCAAATGTTGTCCCCTACCACCTGTTTGTGGTCTGCTGGAAAGGGCCCCCAGCACCGAGTTTAGCCTGGCTCCTTCAGCTGATCACGTAAAAAGTAGTAACACTTGAAATGTTCCAGGCTGAGACAGCAAAAATGGCTGGCAGATATCACTTATTGTCAAAAGGATGTCGCTCCCAGAAAATAGAGGTTGATCAGAGTAGGCAGGACCTAAGTTAAGAAATTGCATAGAGCTCCAGTTGTTAAGCTCATCATGTGGGCCTTGTTTTCCTAGTCAGTGGAAAGAAATAGAGAAAGAAGCTCATCTCATTCTAAGATGAAGGTGAAAAGCAGGTCAGATGAGCTGCCCCCAGATTTCACTCTACTGACATTAAAGAGAGACCAGTATGGCTTGTCTGTGTTTCCAGCTTGGGAGACAGAGTTGGTAAAAATGCAGTTTGCACGGGAGTCCATGTAGCATCCTAAGCAGCCAGGACCCATCATCCTTCTAACAAAATATTCAGATATACCATATGCATTTATACTGTCACTATATGCCTTTCAAACTCTATTACCGACAACTGACTGAAGAGACTGACACACAATGTGTATTACAAACATCTATACTGGGGTGGAATCCCTGGCAACAGTGCCCATCAGTACAAAACAAACCACCACATCCTGCAGTCCTGAATAAGATCCAGTGCAGAGATAGCACACGACAAATATGCAGACAGCTTGTTTATGACCAACAGGCCATTTTTTTTTTCTGTTTGCTTTACCAGCTAATGTGGTTATACTGCATGGAGCTTTTCTCCCAGAATGATACCAAAGTATGTCATAAATTGAAAAGATGCAAAGGAGCTGGGGGCAGAAGGAGGAGGAAGGAAAAAAAAGTTTCACCTCTGCTGGGAAAATGAAGCCCTTTTTTCCAGGTGAGGAGTCTGGCAGTTAAAATTGGTAAAGGGCATTGGCAGCAGATATCATCTGTGACCAACATCAAAAGGCTAGCTCTTCTGAGATGTAAAGTTGGATCTTTTAGTTATATGATGTGGCACAGACTGGAGGGGTAGGGCCAGAGGCATTTCCTGGGTTTGATTTCCCCTTTGATTTCCCACTAAGGGTCTGATTCTCATTGCACTTTTGAACAAACTCAGTTAGTGAAGGGAAATAAAGTCCCAGCAAACCTTTCATACTACAGGCTAAAGCCATATGCAGAGGAAATCATATGCCTTGTACAGTTGACCCGAAGTTGGTGTGTGTTATTTCTCATTTATATTTAGTGTATAATGCAATACAATTTATGTTTCACTATGCAAATTCCCACCTTCATCCTAAAAATCTCGGTGTAAGTCCTACTTCCTCATACTGACTGAACTCTCTTCCCTAGTGTTGTGGCTGAGCATGTTTCACTGCATGTCATAGATGGTTAACTAAATTTCACCTGCCTTGTTACTGGTTTTTACTTAGTACTTAGGTACTGAGCTTAATGATTGCTTGGAATCGGCAGATTCCCTTTTTCTTTTTGGTCTGAGTGTTCTGTTCACTGGTATTACTGTACCAAGAGCTCTTACAGCTGCTCTCAGAACAGAGATAATCACTGAGTTCATTAAAGCCAGACACTGTGTTAGGCATGGTCTTTCAGATTCGACAAATGAAGCAAGAAGACCTCTTCCTGCAACAAAAATAACAAGGGATTAGAGCTCTAGCATCCCGAGACAGATGCACAAGAGGCAAAATGGGGAAGATCTCTGGCCCAGAGCGTGGTTCTTCAAACCCAGGACTAAAGGTTTGTGTGTGCAGCCCATGTGGGGGGAGGCTGGGAAAAATCAAACTGGATCCAGAGAAAAATCAAAACTGCAGTTTAAAGTTTATTGGAGATGGAAGCAGGGATTTAGAAAGAAAGAAAATTCTGCAGGTAGTCTTGGCTGCCTGTAGGAAAATGAGGTAAATTCCTCCACGTTTTTTGTGCAAGGCTTCTTGTAGGACATCTGCGTTCTGCCACAGTGTTCTCCTATCTACTTCATCCTATCACATGTGACCACCTCACCCGGAAAGCAGAGTCTGGTGAACTTCTGATACATCTACTCTCCTTTGATTGACAGTGCCATGTCAGCTGTTGCATAAACAGGAACCCACCTGATAGAAGAAAACCTCTTCTGCTTCCAGGGAAGACTGTGCAGTGTCCTGTCGGAGGCCTGGGCCCCCGCTGGGGTCGGAACCGGGGGTTCCAACCCCTGTCCTCTGCCCTGGAGATTTTCTTCCTTTGGTTTGTCATGTTGGAAAGAATGCAGCGAGACATCTTCTTCGCTGTTTCACGAGTTGTTTATTTTTCTTATCAAGACCTCGGAGGCAGTGGCATCATCTTCCAAGGACACCAGGGCAGAAAGGCAATGGCTGCAGATCAGCAGCTACTTTTATATCTTACTAACAACTATTCAAGAAACAATACTTACCTTATTTTGTTTCCAACACCAGTAAACCCTCATCTTATTGATATGTCTTTTCAATACTAACTTTTTTCCACCAACCAACACACCACAGGAACTGGTGTCAGAGAAGAGAGGAAGAGAATGAGGAGAGAGGAGAAGAAGAAAGAAGAAAAAACCACACCCAAAAATCTCCATCTTGTCTCTATATTATACATAGAGCAAGATCTCAAAACTACAACTAAATTTTCTGTGGTACACTAAACAAAAATCTCTTCACCTCTCTGGTGCATTCAGGTTCTCCCAAAAGCGGAGGGAGCTTCTCCAAAAGCCTAGGTCGCTGGCTAGGCCACTTTTGAGGAGCTCTGGGGATATAAAGAAATCACCAGAGGAACAGGAGAAGCTTTCAGCCTTCCCCGGACTCCGACAACTCCCTCTTCCGTTTGAACCCAAAGCACCTCGTTAACAATCTTGTCCAGAGATTAAAATAAATAACACTCCATCGGGGGCGTCGGCGTCCATCTGAAGCAGCAGCCTCATTCCAGGGCTCCATCCCAGCTCTGCTCACCCACCTGGCAGCTCCTCCTGCTCTGCCCAGCAGACAGACGGCTCCGTGTGCCGCCAGGCTCTCGCCACGCGCACCCTTCCCGCAGCGCCAGCTCCTCTCCCCGCTCCGCTCCCGCCCCGCGCCCCGAGCTGCCGCGGAAAATGTTATTGCACCGCTGACATTTCCTCGCGCAGCCTGACATTTCCCTTCGGAGGAAGCTACTCACTTTACAGTCCCTCTTATTTATTGTTGCTTTGGCTCGTGGGCCACTGTAGAGGTTGCTTTAACATAGCTGTAATTAAGGATCTATGATGATAAGGTCCTTTAAGTAGGGGTCTGCTATTTTTATTCTACTGTAAAAATTACATACAACCAAAGGGATTGTGAAAACCATAAATATAGACAGGGGTTGTGATTCAGAGCTCAGCAACACTGGTGTAAATCACAATAAAAGCACCGTATTTAGGAGAGTCATACTGTTGTAAATTAGAAATAACTCCATATAGTATTAAGCATTCTAAATGTATAAATTTTGAAAGACTGTGGTGGAAAAATACCTTTTTTTTTTTTTAAAGGTGGATATAGAAGCTCTAGGGTCACATTCTAAGTCAGTCTGGTAAAGAAATTAATTTTTTTAATATTTATGATAATAATTTGTATTTTGGATTAGTGCAATAAGTAACTGATTGGTAAAAGTACTTGTATACTGATTATTTTCCAGTTTTGCATTTGAAGGTTGAAATAGAAAACTACAGAGTTGGAAAGAAGGAAAACATACCATTATGAAACTGTTTTCATTATTTTAATTTATTTTCTCTCAAATACGAATACACAAAATGAAAAGTATCACAAATGGATCACTGAAGAAAATATTAAAATAAAAAAGTTAAACTTTTTCTTTTATTTGAAGTCGCAGCAGGAAGGAGAGGATTAATCTTTCAAGGGAATAACAGAAATGATATTTTGGAAATTGAAAGCTATAATGTTTCATTCTAAAATATGTCAAAATACGATATCATAACAAAATTGGCACTAAAACTTTATTTTTATTCAGATGATTTTTTTTTTCATAAAGCCAAAATAAAATAAAACAAACACATTTAAAAGTAACAAGTAATAGGACAAGAGGAAATGGCTGCAAGTTGAGTCAGGGGAGGTTTAGATTGGATATTAGGGAAATAGTTCTTCATGAAAAGAGTTGACAAGCATTGGAACAGTTGTGTCCAGGGTTGAGTCACCATCCAGTTGTGGGGCTTAGGGACATGTGGGCTTGGCAGTACTGGGTCTACTGTTGGACTTGATGATATTAGAGGTTGTTTCCAACCAAAATCACACTATGATTGTGATTGTAAAAAAGTGTTTGTAGGTGTCTTAGAAATTCCATCTAAATCCAGATTATTTACTAATTGTTCATAAAAAATAATTTTGCTTTCTAGAGAGCAACATGAGACGTGAAATACTGAATTAAAAGGGCTTAGAATCTTTAATGCACAAATTATTTTGTCCTTATGACTCATTTCAGATGGCTTATTAGGCCTTGTTTAATAAATTCATTTTAAAAGAAGAAGTGATCCATGTAGCAATTATTTACCTACTTACAAAATATATTGGTTGGGAGACATCTTTTGAAGCCTCTAGTCCAGCTGTCTATTTGAAGTAAGAGTATTGTGTTAGGCCAGGCATGATTTTACCTACCTGGTCTTAAAATCATCCAGGGATAGAAACTCCTTCAATTTCCCATGTGATTATCTCCAGGGCTGCACAATCCCTAATAGCAGATATTTTCCCACTTTCCAGCCTGGATTGCTCAAGTTGCACTTCCAGTTGATCTATTAGTTATAATTTCTTTAATATTTTCTAGTATTTTCAAAATAAAATTCAAGGTTAATAGAAGAAATTCCACAACCCCCTGTATAGACTGTTCTTTGATGCTCTTGTGCTCTATACACTGAATAATGCATCAAAATGAATTAAAATAAAATAAATAGTATACTAGTACTAAAAGTTTCTCTTATTTTATTTGAAAACATGTGAAATAGAGAATTCTAGACAAATTTTTACTGAACTCTTCATTTCACAGGGTTTTACATCAGGCTGGTGCAGGACTTGTAATCTCAGGCAAAAGTTCTCAGTCTTAAAAGAGTTCATTTTTCAGGAATATATTGAGTTTTCCTAAATCCTTGGAAAATTGACTCCTTGAGGATTTATAAAGTGAAACAGGCTAGAAACAAGGAGAACTGATTCACGTGTTTTCTAGTGTTACTGAAAATCCTGAGACATTTGAACAGAACCAAATGAAAAAAATGTTGGTAACATCTGTCACCATTTACATGTTTTTCGTCTCTTCAAGCCTAAGCTTCATTCTTTGGAAAATATATTCTCCACGTGGCACAAAAGTAAAGTTGGGAATTGTAAATTCTCATTGGAATCCTGATCCGTGCACTCTTAAATCAGATATTTATTCCTGTTGAGGCTGCTGGCCTTTGGAAAAGGTCTCTCAATAGCCAGTTCTACCTCAGCTGTAAAGTCTTCGGTGTCACCCTTGCATTGTGTGTGTTTGGTCTGGGTATAACTCAGAGGAGACTGAGGCCTGACTGGGGACTCCAGCCGTAATCATATTCCTGTCATGAGCTGATGTTTACTGTTTCTTTATAACCTTGACATCAATTGTTTCAAATGACTTGCCATGAATTCTGAAAAAAAAAAAATTGGGGAAAATGCATTATTTATCTCCAAAGGCCATTCTGAAATCAGAATCCTCTCTAATGTAGTGAGAAGGTAAAGAAGAGGCCACACTTAATAACTCTTTTCCTGTCCACAAATTTGAAATGTAATAAATACTACCTTTCATTGAAATGACAACCATAAACAGTGAACACTTATTTAAAAAAATAATTAAACAGCTTGATGTCAGGATGATTTTTTTCTTTTTGTTTTATACCCCTCTTACATACCCTTTTATATAGTTTTATGTATTCTTAGTGCTTTTAGCCCACCTACTTGCAATTTTCCAAGCCTGATAACTCAGCTGAGACCCATGGCACTGTTAAACCAGGAGACCAAACATCCTGGGAGCCTCAGACACCAAGGTCCTCTCCAGAACACATTTTGTAAACTCAGATAGGCCCATCCAGGGGGAAGGTTCCTCAGAATGAGGGGTTCACTCGAGCCTCTCACTGGGGAAATCTTTGACAGATATGCTAATTTGCAAGGCCTGTAATTGTGTGCATTTTGCTGTGTGGAGGGTGGTGTGTGCATTTCAGGGCATTCCACCTGAACTAAATGCTGTAGCCAAGGATCCTTAAATAAATACTGAGGTAAAAACCCCTTTTCCCCATAAACTCTATTTTGGTTTTCATTTTAAGACCAGGGAAAGGCAACAGCTGGACTAAATCTCATAGACACTGAATGAATTTTTAAGCAATTTTTGAACAGGAATATAATCCTTCTATAGAACTACACAAATAAATAAATGTAAAGTTGAAGCATATATATTCCACTTCTTTATATTGTTTTTTGGAAAAAAAAGATCAAATTGGCTGGATAGTGACCACTCTGAAAATATCAAATCCAGATACTAACAAGGGACTTGTGCTTAGTCACAGAATCACAGAGTGGGTTAGGTTGGAGGGACCACAGTGGGTCATCCCAGACTGTTCTGGGGTATCTAGAGGGAGGGAGACTCCACACCCTCTCTGGGCAATCTGTGCCAGTAAAGAAGTTCTTCCTCATGTTCAGGTGTGACTTCCTGGGCTTTAGTTTGTGCCCACTAACCCTTGTGCCACTGCTGGGCACCACTGAGCAGAGCCTGCTCCATCCTCTGTCACCTCTCTGCAGACAGTGACAGGCGGGGAGGAGGTCTCCTCTCAGTTGTCTCTTCTTGAGGCTGAACAGCCCCAGCTCCCTCAGCCTTTCTTCATGACAGCGATGCTCCATTGCCCTGATCATCCTGGGGTAAGTTCTCCATTGGAATTTCTCCAAGAGCTCCATGTCTCCCCTGTCCTGAGGAGCAGAGAACTGGACACAGTGCTCCACCTGACAGCTCAGCAGGGCTCAGCAGAGGGTCAGGATCACCTCCCTGTCCTGCTGGAAATGCTTATCCTAATGCAACCCAGGGCACCATTGGCCTTCCTGGCCCACAGGGAACACTGCTGGCTCAGGGGCAGGTTCTTTTCCACGAGGACCTCCAGCTCCTTTTCCACAAAGCTGCTTCCCAGCAGGGAGGCCCCCAGACTCTACTGGGGCATGGAGTACATGGTGTTACTCTTCCCAAGGGCTGTGCAGCACTCTGGGGTATCAGCAAACAAATAAGAAAAATGAAAAAAAGAGAAAAGGAAAATGGAAAAAAGAAAAAAAAAAAAAAGAAAGAAGGAAGAGCACATACTCTTAATAAATACATTTTGCAATGGCATTGAAATCACAACAAAACTGAGCCATCTGGAAATAATAGAAGGAGACATAGTCTCTATAATCATCATCCCTGGTATCTGTTTGTCTGCTTGTAATGAGAAAAGTAGCAAGTGTCTAGCAGCATATTGGAACTCGTGCCACATTTGTGCATGGTACATAGGTTTTCTGGAAAGACTGGCTGAGAAAATGGCAGCAGTCGCCTTATTCAAGACATTGGGGCTAACAAATTAAAAACTCTAGCAGCACAGCTCACATTTTATCAATCTGTTTGAGTATAATTTTCTAGTTCCTCTGTGTCGTGTCTTCCATTTTTTCTCTGCATTTAATTAAAAACCAAAGAAACAAACAAGCAAAAAAAAAAAAACCAAACCAAAAAAAACCCCCAAAACATCCACCCACAAAACACTCAAAGCAAACAAAAAGACTTGGAATGGAGATCTAGATCTAATTACTTAATGTTATTTACATATATATATATATATTTAAAGCCGACCATTGATCCTCAAAATTGGAAGGCTGAGCTCTGTGAACTGTAAACCCAGAAACCAAAGTTCTGATGTTGTCTTCTGGACAAAGTTATGTTAATATTGCATCTCTTTAGGGATATAAAATATATCCTTATTTACAAAAAAAGGATATATCTGTAGGGTACTTCACATAAAAAGAAAGACAAGCTGCATTTCCTGGTGCCAAATGGAAAGCATAAAAGGCTCTTCAGACTGGAGCTTTAATATATGGGCCAGATTAGTTAGCTCAGGCTCATCCCTATGCTTAGCTTTAGCTAAGCTTAGCACTTAGCTTTTTGTCATCTCAGTGCACATCAAGAGACCTCTCCCATCCACCTGTTCCATGTCAAACCTGCACAAACCTGGGCTGTGCTATGCCTTTTTATTAAGAAATAAAACTTCAGCCAAAACAGATCTGAAAAAAAAAAAAAAAGACCAAAACCAAACAACCCAAAACCATTTTTTCTGATTTTGAAGATACAAAGCAACAGAGAAAACACTATTTCCCTCAGTAGTTTGTGACTCTGGTTAATCATCTCCTCCGTTGTGCCTAATTTCTAATTTGAATTTGTCTGGCTTCAGCTCCCAGCCATTAGTTCTTGATGTGCCTTTCCCCACTAGATTAAAGAGCCCATTAATACCCAGTGTTCTTCCCCTGCGAAGGTACTGATACGCTGCACTGCAGTCACCTCTCAGTCTTCATTTTAATAGGCTGAACAGATTGAGCTCTTTAAGTCTCTCTCTGTGAAGCAGTTTCTCTGGACCTGAAATCACTTCTATGGCTCTTTTCTGCACCCAGCTCATTTTTTTTAATAAACTCTTTATTTTTATTCATGCAGATTCCACAATTGTATTCTAGTCTCAGTCCTATGAATGCTGAAATGGAATATTTTCTCCACTCTTTCCTACTTCTTCTCTTTTTATGCAGCCTAGCATCACACAAGCTTCTCTTCTATCAGTGCCTCTCTTAAAATCATCATTTACACTTAACCTTTTCAAAGTCTTCAGTTTCCAGCATCCTCTGTCTGGGGTGCATCTGTTGTTCCCAAATATATGATTGCATTTAAAGAACCAAATACAGCAAAACTGGATGTCATGGATGGCAGAGACTGGTTTGCCATGCAACCCACATGCCTTTGTATGGCTGCTTGGATATTGCTAATATTTATCCCTCAATCAGCTAAAGGAAGGACAAATATTGTGTCATCTGCACATTTCATCAGTAATGACTTTATACTTCCTTCCAGTTCCCTGTTTAAAATGTTGATGAGCACAAAACCATTTTCTAAACTTCTCATGCTCACTGGTGATTCTTCATTGATAATAATTTTCTTTTTCACAGCTGCCAATTAAACAGCTGGCAGGATAGCACAGAGAAGTGTGTGTGCTGTTGATGCTCTGAAGTACATATTTTTAATCAAAATGGCATGCTGAAATGAGGAATACTTTAATGTGTAGCATAGTAGCAAAAT